>UPTC01000026.1:0-113134 GCA_900537255.1 Acanthocheilonema viteae | reverse complement strand
ATTTGCTTATTTATTTATTTATTTGTTTGTCTGTTTAATTAATTTATTCATTTCAATAAATATGCATTTGTGTGATACAACATTTCTTTTTCAATGAATAATTTAATCGATTCAATTTTATCGCGGCGCGATTGATCCCAAAAGAATTATCTATAATTAATTATATGTGTCATCTTTCCTGGGACATAAACAAATTCAGTATTAATCATTGATAATATCAATCATTTCACTTTCACACACATACACACACACAAAAATAATAATATAAGTAAGAAGAGATTTATTTTATCTCAACTATAAATCTTACAATTGACCTTCGTTTCATTTTTGTTTACACTTTAACCTATTTTTTATTGAATTTGTATGCGAGCATGCAAACATGAAATGCAAACTTTTTTTCGTGACGCAAAGATTTAATTTGATGGAGCAGGAATGTTTTGAAGAATTTTATTTCTCTTAATAAGACGTGCGATAGTTGAATCAATTTTGTCTAAAGCTTTCTCGAACTTCTAAAAATTAAATATAGAATCTTTTCACACGAAAAATTACGTTTTTTGAATTATCCAACAATTGTTCTATTCAACTTGTTAATACATCTATCGCAAAAATTCTAACAATTCAATTGATTTTTTTTCAGTATCAAGAAAATTCAAATTCTCATGCAATATTTCTGTTTTTCTTTCTATTTTTATTTATTTATTAATTTACTATATGAAATTGTTAAAAATCGTTAAAGTCTAAGGCTCAGAATTTACTAATGATTATTATCAGTTTTTCGCTAGTGAAGAATGTGGTGGAGAAGATAAGATGAGGCTGTAATCATCGTAATATCACTGCATTACACATATTTCACTGTTCAGGCGCTGGAAGAAGCAATAGACAGTTGTCCCGATAGCGCCCACTGGATTGCAAGAGCCTGAGGTATCTGTTAGAGAATGTCAGGGAGAGATTGTCGAGAAAGAGCTGTAGAGGATGATGAAGCTATAAACATTAAATTTCAAATGCTTCTTCATCCTCCACCCACTTTCTTATAGCTTTCGAACTTCACTTTCAGCAAATTGAGCAACAATGGTGAGTGCCTTATTCTTCACTTCCTTTTTTTCATTTCCTACAATTATAATATTTTTCTTCTTTTGTCTTTAATTTGAATAAAATATTGCATTATGCATTATTGAATTACAATGTATATTGATCGACCGATTGATTGACTGATCGACTGATCGATCAACATATATTAATTCCTGAGTGTTTTCTATTTATCAATGAAATGTATTGAGATTTTTTCCTAATGAAAATGCGAAAAGTGAACTAAACTCGAAATTAATTTGAATGTTTAATTTGAATGATTTTTTTCTTTTTTTCGGACTATTTCTGATTTGAAAGTCAAACAAATTTGAATGCAAATAAGTTTTTTTATTTCTCTAGCATAGCGGAAATTTATTTCACTTTTAATTCTACCCAAAAAAAATCCGTTTTATTATTTAAAGCATAATTTTAAGCGATAAATGAACTTTTGTTTGTTCACTTTCTAACTTAATGATAAAATTTTTTTTTCGGATATTTCTAAATAGCATTTACATTTTGTTCTGCAACAGTACCTTCTTCTATTAATTATAAGTTTAAGGTGGGGTATACAGGTATAACTATAAACAGAGATGCTTAAGAGAATCAAAAAAAATAATGTATTTATTTGCTTGAATTCCTTTAGATTTTATTATTTAACTTTCTTTTTCCCAATCATTCCTTGACAAAAAAATTTTTTAAAAATTCAACAATACCACTTCTGACAGTTGAAAAAAACCTTGATAGAAAGGCAGTAATAAATCGAAATCTGTTTACTTCAAAATACAGCAGTAAGATTTCATATGGATTTACTGAAATTTGAATGACTTTAACATCCTATCATCAGCGAAAAAATTGCAGAAAAGCGGATTATGCTATTAGCATTCATTCAGTGATGCCATTTAATAAATTTCTTGATGTACCCAAGAAAGATTAAATAAAATTTTAAGTAAAATAATTACAGGCGGAAGATATTGATGAGATTTTGGCTGAAATCGATGGCTCCCAAATTGAAGGTTTGTCTTTTTTTCAAATAACTTTCATTTTTATAAATATATAATTTTAATTTTCAATTTAAATTAATATTAGCACTGTATGATTAAATTCTATATTATGTTACCTGATAGTTTAAATAATTTCAATTAAGATGCCATATTTCTAATAATACTGAAGATTTCATTCAATAAAATAAATTGATTTAAAATTTTTATCTAAAATAAATTTGATAAATTCACTTCAATCTATAATTATTACTTGCTGAAAATAAATTCTTTTTTTGTCCCATTTTTAGAATATCAAAAATTCTTTGATATGTTTGACCGCGGTAAGCAGGGTTACATTATGGCAACACAAATTGGTCAAATTATGCATGCAATGGAACAGGATTTTGATGAAAAACAACTTCGAAAATTGATCCGTAAATTTGACGCGGACGGATCCGGAAAACTGGAATTTGATGAGTTTTGTGCCCTCGTCTATACCGTTGCCAATACGGTCGATAAGGAAACATTGCAGAAAGAACTGAGAGAAGCTTTCCGCCTTTTTGACAAAGAGGTTTTTTTCCGATATTTAAGTGTTTTAATGTTTAGTTTTATTAAATTTAAGCATTCTTTCTTCCTTTTTTAGTGGAATTAAAAAAAAATCTCGTTGGAAAAGTTAGGAATGGAGAAATTTAATTGATTTAATTGACAAATTTTCGGATGGAATTTCACTATTCAGTGGAAACTCTCTTGCATTTCATTAAATCATTCATTGGAATATTTCAGGGTAATGGTTATATATCTCGGCCAACACTGAAAGCGCTTCTGAAGGAAATTGCTGATGATTTGAGCGATGAACAGCTAGAAGCAGCGGTAGATGAGATCGATGAAGATGGTTCCG
Organism: Acanthocheilonema viteae; assembly: GCA_900537255.1. NCBI lineage: Eukaryota > Metazoa > Nematoda > Chromadorea > Rhabditida > Onchocercidae > Acanthocheilonema > Acanthocheilonema viteae. The sequence continues at coordinate 110,191 of UPTC01000026.1, read as the reverse complement.
GAAAGATTGAGTTTGAAGGTATGAGAGAAGGAGGTAGAAAGAGAAAGGAGAGAATTGGATTTCATTTTCCCATTAATCATTTATGAGTTAAAATATGCTTTTCGAAATTTTTAAGAAAAAAGCATAATCATTCAGTTTTATAGCCCGCTGTTCAAACTATTTCAAGTATTGCTTATCCTATGATGAAATTTATAAATTTCCTAGAATTTCATATAGCTTGAAAAAAGTTTTTTTTTGCAGAATTTTGGGAATTAATGGCCGGTGATGCTGATTGAATAACAAACAATTGACAATTTTTTAAACATTTTTAAATCTAATTACTGGTACGAAGATCGAATGTGTTCTTAACGACGTGTTATATCAATAATCTAGAAATATTTTTAACATATATAATTCACTCAGATAACATTTAAATATAATGTAATTGTAATAAATGAAATGAAAGATAAAATTATTGAAATCTTTTTTTGAGCACAGTTTTATAATTAAACATTCCAATATGAATTTTCATCAGGAAAATTATCAAATGAACGATACTGAATTGGTATAATGACAAGTAAAATAACAGTTATTATTACAGTACATATAAGGAATATCCAAAACAGTAAACGATCAATTACGTGAGCTACTTGACGCCATTCGTTCGTCAACGTCTGACATAATTCATTCGTTTCCTGACGTTTTAAAAATTTAAAGGTTTTTTATACTTCCAGGCTTTATTTGTCCAAAAAAGAAAATTGTGATGATAAGAAATGATTTTTCCTTTGTTGATAATAAATTTACATTTTTTTAAAAAGTTACTACCATTAAACTGTTCCATTAACTTCTGACTATCCTTTTTTAATTTCATGGAGATTTTAGAGTTACTTATATGTTTACAAATATATGTTAGGTAGGATTTCAGTAATTAGATTTTATAGCTGTAATTATTTAAGAATAAAATAACCTGTAATATTCTGTGATAGTAAACTTGCAAATCGATACTTCGCTTAGTTCTACGTGCTGTTAAACGTCTATCAACGTTGACAAATTCGGTTTCTTGCATCCAAAGTAATGGATTTTCTATTATTGTTGTAATTTTAAGACAAAAATTTATCAATTAAAATAAAATAGTAGTTGCAATTGAGCAATAATAATTTAATAATCTGTAGCAAATTTGCTTGATTTAAAGCTAAAAGGATAGATACATGGACAATAATAAAATGACTGACCAATGAACTTTCGTGAGCACATTTCGTTTGGTTGACCATTCGATATCAAGCAATCATTTCTGTTAATTAGCGGATATTGTAAATCTACTTTTAAAAAATGTCGCAATTTTTGTAACACAAGGACATGGACCCATTCTGGCACAGGACGATCAAATGGACGACGATGATGAAAATTCAACACCTGAACAAATATTTCTCCAGAAGCATACATCGCAATGATGATGAAATGAATCACTTCAGGACATTCATTTCAAAGATAATTTCATAGCTTCTGCAAAATTCTTACAACTCCATTCTGAAATTGAAAAAAAGGATAGGATTTTACAAATCCTACCATAACGGTCATAACGATAGATATACTAGACAGAAGCATAACAATGGTCAGATAGACCCCAATCAAGGGTATCGAATCACTTGTTTCTGGCATTTTTTCCGCGATAGCTAACACAAAAACCTGAAATTATTTGTGCAAAAAAAACTGAAATGCCTGCTTGTAAATCATAAAATTATGGATGTGAATGAATCATGAACCTAATTAGAAGATATACGTTTTTGTTGATTTCAAATGGTGATTTATTTTATCAAAATCTTGAATGGAAAATTTGAGATTTTAAAAATTATGCAATCTATTTTTAAAAAAAGGAGAAGAAGCTAATGATGGAATCATGGATGAGTAGTTTTTGTGCACATTTCATTCTTGTGCGGGTGTATTTACCGAGAATGCGAGAAGAACTGTAATTCCCAATGTGATTTTCTCGTTCGAATCGGGTGGTAAAATAAATACTGAAATAATTTTATGTCAGTTTTTTTCTATTCAAAATTGAAAATATTTTAAGCTTTAAACAAAAAAAAAATTACAACATCGAAAATTGATTTGAAAAGTGAAGTGACGTGGTTTGAAAAACAAGCATTTCTTGAGTTTCTTCAGCTTAAGTCAAAATTTATTACTATGAACATAATTTTTATTTAAAGCTTAATTTTGATTTTTCGTTCGAATCGCCGAAAATTCTAATTCCGTCTTATCATATTTAACATATTGCCGTATGATAATATCAATGGTATGAAACTGATTATCTGTATCGTTTGCTTCTAAAATATGATTCCTAGCGTATATCACTATCATTTATGGATTGAAAATCATAATTTACGAAATTGAAATATTAAATTCAATTGTAAATTTTGGAGTGAAATGAATTACCAAGAAGTGTTAAGGCAGACATCATTAAGCATGGAAATACAACATTGTATAGGTAATAAAGCGTCTGAAAGAAATTTTTATTGCTGTTTTTGAGATAAATTTCATTATTTCAAAGTTTGATAAAACAAATTTAAATCTTCAAAAAATTTCAAATATATAATTCTTTTGGAAAAATTACTTACTTTTTATTGAATGATATGAAGGAAATCATATCATTCAATAAAGTAAGTAATTCATACATGTATACATATATAGAAAACCTTAATTTAAAAGTTAACTTAGATTACAATTTCAAGAAAGATTATTTGTTGTCGTTTGTTGACAACTTAGCTATTCGGATGTTTTACTAACAGAAAGTAACATCCATACTTTTTTTCAATTATTTCGAACTAATTATCTCAGCTTAGTTCTATTTGAGAAGAATAAATTGAGATAAAATAAACATAACAAATAACCTTTCTTCTGATATGAATATAAAATGTAACGTCCGGGTACGGTTCCAGACAACACGTATACTTAAGAACTCGACGTTTCTGGAATACCTTCACCAAATCAAATTCTCCGGATTCCACATAATAACTTAAATCAACATTTACACTTCGATTTGTGATATCCACTTGAAAACCTGAATATTTTTTTACAAATTTAACAGCTTATTTATAAATTTTCATGCATAAATTTTAGCAATATTATTATATACCATTACTACCTGTGAAATTCGTAAATTATTAGACATAAATACATAAAATTTCAAATATGGAAGCGGGCATTGAAAAATTTAAATCTTCTATACCATGATAAGTCCATGAGCCGAATTTAATTGCGCAATGCTGACTGTCGAATGGAAAATATGTGACATCAGTTTTACAGGTACTACGAAGTTGTGTTGGTGGTGGCCAGAAGATGGTACCATCATAAAATAATATTGCTCGTGAATGCATTGAACCGATTGTATAATCATCCGCGCTAAATATTTCTTCCACACTAATTAAACACGTTGAAAATTACGTGAAGCTTAAATGTTTTAGATTCCATTTCATTTGTTAGAAAGTAATAATTAATGAATGAGAATTCCATTCGTTCTCTCTTTCATTCATTCTATCATAAAGGAATTGCAAACTTATTGTAAAGAACAATATCAGGTAGCCATATCAAATCGGATGGTACTCGAACAGATTCAATCCCACCAAATTCTTTCGGATCCCAAACTAACAATTCATCTTTCCATTCCTAAATTTGTTTAGTGCATTCTTTCTTTCTTCAAATAAAATTCTTTAAAATTTGAAAAAATCTCATCAGTGAATTTGTAATGAATTATTTTTAATAAGAGGAAATGAACTAACTTGATCGAGCCAAACATTTATTGTTAACACTTGATTTTTCTCATCCTGAAATGATGTATTTCAATGTGATATGAGAATGAAACTTTAATGTGACATTTGATTTGTAATACAATTTTGACGCAATGGTATTTTCACGTGCGCAAAATTGTAGCCGATGAAATTGATTAAAGTTAGTGAGGCGTTAAAAACACAATAAAACTCTGAAATGCTTCATGAAATCTATTAAGATATATATACTAAATATATTTATCGATTCGTGACATTTTTCAGTAATCTGAGAAATTATCTGATAACTTTCATCTCATATTCCAATTCATCCTCCTTCCCAATGCATTGGTAGATTTCTCTCTATCCCCGAAACATCAGGTAAGAACACTGACAATGTTTGGGTATCATTGATAGTATGTCATTGTCTTTCTCAGGATAAAAAACATTGCACGATGTTTTTCAGTGACCTTTTTTATCAGTTATTTGTTTGTTTTGACAAGAAAAAGAAATGAAACCATATCAAAAATATTGGTCATTGTCATGCCCATTCTTACCACCACCGTGTTGGAGGCATTCCTCACAGGCCTTACGGCTTTCTCGTAATGGTCAAGTAAATGGCGCAGGAGACGTTGTTCATCGGTAATTTGATTGCGATCATTGTCATCACGCATCTCTTTTCCACCTACTACACTTTAGACAATCTATTTTAAATCCATTGAATATCACTCTAATAAATTTAAACAGAGAATGAATAGATAGCTTAGGCTTTTGAAAGGTTCTGGAAGTAGGCCTTGCGGTAAAATGAAAAGCTGTTAGAATATTATTTTCAAGGAAAATGCACATAAAAAAGCCTACAAAAAATGTGCTTAAAAATTTACAATTTCATGCCTACAGCTCGTTTTAGTCATAATAGCAGTATTTCTCCTTCTTTGTCAACAATTTCAAAATGCAAAGAGTCTGATATATTTTGATTTCAACAGTACAAATCAAATTCAAAATTACATTACCTGTGTCAGCGATGCAAGCAATTATTAAAAAAATGAAATACATTTTCGATGATATTAATTATATCGGGCGGGTGATCATATCCATTTCTTGCAAATCAGCAAATTCACCAATCTATGGAAATAATTTTAAAATTGTATAAAATTAATTTTATTGCAACATAATTTTAAATTTTGAATTGCAAAAATGAGAATAGCAGAAAAAATGTTCCACTATATTTCAGGTTGTCTTCTAAGCTCTGCAATTGTAAAATATAAAAATAAAATTCCGAATCCTGAACGAATGAGAGAATCTGATCTTTTAGCCCATAAATTGATTAGTCAAAATTTGAAAGACCAAAACTGATGATAATAGAAATAAGATCATTTCATATTACCACTATTGTTACCAGTTTTAACCTTACAGACATATTCGTCTTGAGATTTTAAAATTCTTTTAGGAGTTCCTTTTAATTCTTAGATCTTGAACTGAATATCGAGAAACCAAAATTTTTGTTTAAGATTGTTCTAACGATAGAATTCTTAATACAATAGTGTGATAAGATCAGTAGGAGAACTAAAATTGGTGCTAATGACAGCAAATAAAACGTTATTCATGTGAACTCAAAGTTATTCAGTAATCTTAGGGGTTCAAATTTCTCTATGGCTAAAACACTTTCAAAAAATTTGCCTTGATAAAATCGGTTGTCGTCATGAAGGAAATTGAAAAATGATAAAAAAGTTTTTGAAAAGTTCGAACATTAATCATTTGTTTTGAGCCAATCTTTCTAAACTAATTTTTTTTCTTTCTCGACCAGAATATAAGAAATGAAAAATTATTTCTTCTGGATGCGAGTTCTAACAAATTAAACATAGCAGAGACAAAGGATTGGAAGGAAACAACGAAATCCATGAAGGTTTTAAAAAAGGATCGGACACAAATTAATATGCGCGACAACAAGGATGTTCATTTCAAGTTAAATATTAAATAATAGAATTAAATTAACAAAAGCAAATAAATCCATTTCATTCATCCATTGACTCCGTAGTGTGAAAAATAATTCTAGCCTGGTAATTTGTGTTACAAATCAAAGTTTACCATTGAAATTGGAATAATACGTTAATTTGATGATAAATTTCGATCTGATGATAAATAAATATCTTGTATTTAAAAAAATTTATTTATTTAGGATATAAACATAAGAAAAGATAATTATAGCATGGAATTTTGCAAACAAATCACTAATACATATATATTTTTTTGGGACCCATTCATTTGATGGAATTAACAAAGTCCGTGTTCCGTGTTGGACAATTTATTTTACGTCAATTGCAAAAAACTTCACGTTCAATTCAATGAAAATTCAACAGCATTTTAGAGATATGGTGTTTATAAAAGTTAATGGAAAATTTTGCTTTTTGGATTTTTAAATTTTCCATGCCAAAAAAGAATAATAATTAGAATATTTCAAAAACCATGAAAATTTTGCTGAGATATATGATATAGAGGCTTTTAAAAGTTTTTAAATAAATTTATTTCAAGTTGGCATTTTGTTTGAGAATTTCGATTTTGATGAAGCAATTGAAAATTTGCTTCTCAATAATCTTTCTTTTTAATAATTTTTTCTTTTTTTATTTGATTACTAATGTGAATTTTTGATATTGACAATATTAAAGGCTGAAAGTAAATTTTTTTTACGAGAATAAGTTGAGAACAAATTTGTTGATAATTTAAAAAAAATCAAATATAGAGAACATTTTTGTGCTTAAAACGAACACACAGAACTGTGTTTTTTTTGAAAGAAATTTAAAAATGAGTGTGAAAGATACAATAAAAAATGATGTGAGATAAAAGCGCCATCAAGAAATCATCGGTGAATGTGTCGCGGGGGTGAACATTCATAAATAATAAACAGCTTGAAAAAAGTTGTTAAGTATGAATGCTTATGTTTCATTTATGCTTTTTTCTAGGCTTAAAATTAGAATTGAGCTTGTGCTTTATAAACCAATCATCAGAGTCATATAATTATTACGGCTTGTTTGCATAAAGAAAATCAATAATTCAAATTTGTATCACAACAGAAACTTTGAATGCTTTCAGACATTCTTTAAAAAAACACACTCTTCGTGTCATTTCTGGTTCTTTTCTTTTGTTCACAAATAAATAAGACAGACACCAAGTTGGCCTGGGCCTAACAAACAACACTTCTTTGGCATGAAATTTAGCCAAGAAAAAAGATCACATACATGAAAAAATGCTTAAATGCAAAATTTCCAAAAGACAGAGAAAGAAAGAAAGAGAGATCGAAAAAGTGAGGGATTAAATTATACTCTGATATTTTCAATGAATCTCAATGCTTATTTTTCCTAAAGCTTGTAGATCACAAAACTTTTTTCCTAAAATTTTCATCACTTTTCCGGCTAAAATCTAATATGGGAACTTATTTTTGATTCTCCAAAAGAATGAAGTAAAAGCTTTAATCTTAAAAAAATGGAAATTTTTTAAAAATATGGATTCTGTTATTACTAATTTTTAGCAAAAATATAATACAGTACCTTTACTTCTTTTCATCTTATATCAAACATAAACAGTTGGTAGAATGAATGAAATTTCTACAATCAAAATATTTAGATTTTAATTCCTAAAGCTTAGTAATAACAGTAATAATAGAATCCATGTTTTTTTTAATAATAATAGAATCTCTAAAGCTGCTCTTTCTTTCAAGATAAACATTTAACGTAGCCAAAAGGTGAGTATGAAGTAGTTCAACGAAAAACATAAGTTTATTTAGATTTTAATTCCTAAAGATTAGTAATAACAGTAATAATATTTTATTGAAATATTGACTGACTATTATCAAACTATTACTATTACTCTTGATTGGTGTTCGAAAAAAAAATGCACCGCAATAATCAAAGCATACATTTGTTTACAAGCTGATGAAGGAATTTTCAACCTTATAGTGTTACCTTTTTATTAGTCAATTATCGTAAACATTGTCGCATATTCACCACTTAAACATTTAAATAAATGATCAAAATGAAAGAAAAGAATATTGTAGAAAAAGCTTGATTGAAATTTTATTAATGGCAAATGCAATTAGTACGCTTTCATTATTTTTCGACATTTAGTCTTTCATTGGGAGGTCAAGCTGGATAATAAATTCACTTAACAATGGTGTTATTGCAGTTAGAAATAGAAATTGAAATTTTAGAACAAATGGAAATTTTGATAGACCTATTATATAAAATGATTTACATTGGGCTTTTGAAGATTTTATTTTTCTAAAATACACAATTAAAGAATACGATTTGAATGCGAAAATATTCAAACATTTTCTAAGCAAGAACTAATGAAAAAATTTTTACTAAGAATAATGTATAATGCATACAATTTTAATTAATTAAATAGAAACTGAAGCACCCAAGAACGAGGACTGAATAGAATATTATGAGATGGAGTTACAAATTGATAAGAGCTTTCAAGTACTGCAAACGAATTAAGTTTAAAATCTAATAAATGAAATCCATCAAGTGCTTCAAGTTTAGTAATTATCGGAATTTTTCTAGTCTTACGAGCCCTTTGAGAACATAAAAATCATGCTTTCTTGCAAATCATAAATTTTAGTTGTCAGAAATTTTGAAATTAAAAAAAAGTAATCAGAAGATGATAATATGTCTATACGTATTATCACTTTTCCAAATATTATGTACTAGTTACTTCGGAAAATCTTCTTTCACTTTAGTTCTGGCCAAAGAAAAGATTTGCTATCGCAGAATGTTTTTTTATTATAAACTAAATAATTAAACTGGAATAACTAAAAATCGAAAATCTTTTGAACCTATTATTTTATTTTAAATTATAATTGATTCCGATACAACGTATTTATTTTTGAAGTTAAAGTATGATTTGCCATCATTGATAATCATTATCAAGAATTATAACAACACACATTCCGATTACTTTTGCTGAAAATATGAAGAAAAAACTCTCGGATTGCCATTCAATGTAGATATTTTTCTAGCAGCATAAGTGATAGCATTAATTAATTAATTGCGTCAAAATTCCTTTTCGTAGACAAACAGTTGTAAATTTATTCCAGAATGTAACTGGTATAATTTATAATTCAATACGTTTTATTCTTTCAAAATTTCTGAACTTCTATTAATTTAGTTCCATTTTATCAAAAGTCATTACTAAATTGTTTGTGTTTTCAACATAAATCACAATGACCTTCTACAATGCGCTCTTAAATGTATTCTCGTCAAATGCACGTATTTTTGTTGCAAAAATAAATCAAAAGAAAATGAAAATTGTATGATTATTTTAAAGAAAAGGAAAAAAAAACATTTGGGTATAGCAAACGCCTAATTTTGTCACTCATTTAACTCTGTTTTTGCCTTCACCTTCATTTGAGACAATTTTAAACTCACATTTTATCTTTCTCGGAAGGTTGGCTGTCCAAATGGCATACTTTCATATTATTTAATGATTTCCAATACTTTACAAAATATGGGCGTTAAATTTTACCACAACAAAAATTGCAACGATCAATTTTTAGACCAATTTTGAGAACGCGGAATTGAACACAAAAAGGCGCAAATGACTGTCTCTTATTGTCTTTTTGTATTACATTGCATTTGTGTAATAATTTTTAATCAAAACAACAGATAATGACGATTTAAATCTTCGAACTGCAAGTATTTCAAGTTGTTAATTTAACTTTTGAAAAATTCATGACGAAGTTATAGAAAATTTTCCCAGTTGCTATAATTTTGATAGCATAAGTTCAATTGCAAAAATTTCGGCATTATCATACTTGAAATTAAAAATTTAAGAGATACGTGAATTTAAATCAAAAATTTGAACATAAATATCTAAATTTCAAATTCTCTTTGAATTCATACTAACATTCACAAATTTTATTTCGCACAATGTTTCTAAACTTTATCATCAAATTTCACATTATCCTTCTTCTCTTTACCACATCCTAAAAAATATTAATATTATGCATCATTTGGAATAATTGACTTATGCTAATAGAAAATGAGAATTCAACAGTTATTATTTGTATTTCCAACATCTCGAAACTTTTTTAAAAATTGTCCTACATTGCTATTTCAAATTTAATGAATTTCCAAAATTTTTTTGGAAAATAACAAACGATGAAAAAGTTTTATAGCAGCAGCCAATGAAAAGACTGATATTGGAATGAGTAATAATGAGAAACACATCAGAATAGCTCCACTTTCTCGAATTTCTGCAATAATTAACTTTTCACTTTTTTATTGACGTTTCATTTTTTTTAAAATATTCAATTTTCAAATTTTCAAAATTTTAGCAAAATTCAAAATTCCAGAAAACTTAAACTTAAAAAAAAAACTTAAACTCAAAGAAGTTGAATTTTAACAAATGTGTAGAATTTTGATATGTTCTTCATAGAGAAAAGAAATTTTACCTTCATTTGTATGGCCAAGAAAATTGGCCTTATCAAATTTCCATTTGCTGGGATTGAAGAATATGCTTACGGATAAAACGGCAATGATCGATAAGTAAATAGTAGAAGCTATCTGAAGAAAAAAAAACGATAATAAAGTGAAGGTATGAGTGTGTGTTATACCCTTGGCCGAAAATTATTCCAACTAATCCAACCGAAAAATAAATGATCAATTAACGTTGACCCGAATTGTTGAAATTTTAAGAATTTAGTGGACCTGCACGATCATATAAAGGAGAAGCGCACTTGGAAAATGCGTAAAGACGCCAACCAATGCAGCTATTCCGCCGATTAGTGCGAGACAAATGTGAAGAATGAAAGCACCGGAATAGGTGAAAAATATAGCACAAAGAGTGCAAAATCCTGTCATTCCCAATAAGGAGAATACCATTAAAGCTATCTGGAAAAATTTTAGATCATTAAATATCATTTAGATTTTCGACTAATATATATTTTATAAATTATTTAAGTCTAATTATGTGACCTAGAATAGAATAGTATTTTTATTTTTTGCAATTAGCATTTTGATATTGAATTTGTAAGTATAAATAAATTGTTGAATAGCATGAAATGAGTAAGCTTACCTCAAGAGAGCGTACATTATTGCAATTGTGTGAAATTGGCTGTTTTTCATTTACTGTTGAAATTGATTTCTCAGCACTTGGCATTCGTCTTATTTCAATTCTAAAATTAAACTTAGAAAAAGTTAGTTTTACAAATACGATCACTGATAATACGAATAAAATTATTCATTTGCAATCATCTGCTAATTTGCAATTGCTGTGCAATATAAAAAAAAAGTTCAAATGTTTCAATCATACTTAGTCCTCAAGTGCCTAAATATTCAGCTTACCAAAAGATCGTATCTACAATTAATTAAAAATCATATGATGATAGCATAGCTTCCATGATGATCTCGAAATCAATTATGGAAAAGTAAGAAAATTTGATAAGAATATCGGGAAGTTTTAAAAAATTCCAAATAATGTAATAAAACATATTCAATGAAAAATTGTTTTATATTTGAATATTTACGGCAATTGTTGTAGTGAATGAGTAATATTTTTCTCGATAATGATAATAGGTTACTCTCAATCACTAATATCTCTTCAAAATTGAACAGATTTCCTGTTCTCTCAGTCACTTCCAGGAATGAATGTTCGATCAATGCGAGAAAGGAAATGAAGAGGAAACGATTGGTTTCTTTGCAGAATGAAAAATGTATGAATAAGTAAAAAGTGACACCGTGGAAGTATCAAATAGCATAGCAAAGTACGGTCTTTCCAATAATTGAAGACCTGACTTTCCCAACGGAAAATTATTTATCAATACCGATTGGTTCTCTTTTTTTTGCTCACTGTAGAGGAAATTTTTTCAGAAAAACAAAAATTAGAATTATTGATAAATATAATATAAATCGGTGGGAACGAGAATGTATTTACTCATAGCTCAATCATTTTGATATTTGAAAATTTTGAAAAGAAAGAAACGGATGTTTTCAATTCTACTATGCCAACATTTCACATTTACTTCTAATTCACTTTTTTTGAGAATAATGGAAGAGAAGAGATTGAGAAAAAGTGGAGAGAATGAAAAGGTTGAAAATGGAATAAAAGAGAAGAGCAGAAAAGAAAAGGACGAAAAGTGACCCGTATTAAATGAGAATAGAAAAGACAGAAATGAAATTTGAAACAAATTCAGAAATTTCAACTTTTTTTCGTTTTCAAATGATTATAAGAAACAATTTAGATGAGCTACATTCCTTGCTAATTTACATTCTTACAATATTTTTAAAATATTTTCCGTCCTATGTACTAAACAGAAACTATCGATTCAGAATTATTTATCAAAATGTACAACAGATAGATCTTCCAAAAAGAAACTTTTCACGGAATACATAACAATTCACCCGCTTTGCATAAAATTAGCTGTTTTAAAAATTCGTAAAAATATTCACACTGTCTAACAATACTATAAAACTTGGCGATTGCTATCATAGCAATTTTGCTATTTTAACAATTATTAACTTTATTGTTTGGTTTGCATAAATTCCATATTTATGTCAATTATAAAAATTAAAAGTTAGGATGAAATTGAATTTATTTTCACAGCAATCTTTCTAAACTTCCTGTTCAATAATTTTCGCTTGAAATTAGAATTAAAGGAATCAAATTTGAATGGAATATTGAAATCAAAGATATTATAGTGAAACTAAAATTATTTTTACATTGCCACAATTGTAAAATAACAATAAAATGAAAATTGGCAATACAGTGGAAAAAGCAATGAAATGGAAATTCGAGTGTCTCTATTTTGATCTTTTTTTTCTTTATAAGAGAGCACAGAAAACGGGAACTGTAATTCCAGTTATTGGAAAACACAAAATTTAACAGTTTTGAATCGATCACAAAATTAAAAAATGAAAGATTAAATGATATATATTTTCTGGTTAATTATTGATCGATAAAATAGTACGTCTCTGAACAAAAAAAGGGACAGTTTGGAAGTTTATGAACAACATTTTTACATTAAATTAGTTAAAAAAATTATTGAAAACAAAGTCGAAGTAAATCAAAAATCAAATTAAACTTATTTTTCATTTCAAATTTACACTTTTTTCTCATGCACTTAAAATAAACAGCACAATTTCACTTCGCACTAAATTTTAACCCAATTTAGACTGTCCTTTTATTACTAATAAATATGAAAAATAATGAAAATTATTTTTAATATTATAACAATACAAATAGATTGTAAACAGTGAAAAACATTGCCATTTAAATGGGCAAATGATTCACTGTTCAATATTTTCTGCAACTTTCCTTTTTTGTTTATCGTTTACTGAAGTGAATGCTTCTCATGAACACATAGTTTTTAAACATTTTCGAACAAAAAAAAAATAGGAAAAAAGTCTCTGATGACCTTTCTAGAAGTCAAATCCTCAAAAAACAAAATTGGATGCCTTCAAATGACAATGTCATTGTTTGTTCCATATGTTTTCAGAGTTGAAGATCAAATCTGACCTTGAAATTAAAACAGCCTTATTTTCCTTCCAAAACTTCCAACTTCAAAATCCAAATCCAAAATGGGATGATTATTAAAGAGTTATTAATAAAGTTATCATAAAATGGTGGTACTTTTTTTCCAAAAGAGTTAGTTGTCTAATTATTTATAAGATTTTGCTAAATTAAAGTTCGTATTTTTTGTCACTTCTATTTCTTATCATGATTATATCTTTCAGAAGTCTCTCTTTGATGTTTGCAATTAAAATTAATTAATTTCCTCGGCAAAATTTAGGATAATGTGAAGAGATGAAATTCACTTACAATGTTCTCTTTTCAAATCTGGCAAGCTACCAAAATGTAACGGTTCGTAAACATTTTGTGATAAACAATTTGACCTCAATTTAGGCCCAGTCCTCATTATTCACTGAAATTATTATCCTTCTCCATCATTCAAAATGATGCACATAAATCGATGATGAAAATTTTGGTTGTCGAATTAGTACGGAATTATTGAAAATATTGTTTACGCATTTGCATACTTCAACATTTCATTAATGGAAACATAATTTTAGGCTACAGAAGGATGATTTAGTGGATTATTTATTTATTGATAAGAAACATAACTCCGTGATTACAATTCTCATTCATGTAGCTGAATCATTTTAATTTCAATATAGCAAAAAATTATATAATTTAAATTTCAACTTCTCGAAGTTTTGTGAAGCAATTTTTGCATGATTATGCGTTCTATTCCAGATATAAAATAATTATTAATAACAAATGCAAAACAATGTATTCTTTGTGGCTCAATAAAACAAAGCCCGATTATCACTGTTAATTTTAGTATACCAGAATGCATACAACTAATTATATGTATCTAATAAATATTAGATAATCAAGGTAATAAAGTTATTATATAATATTTGCAATGGTTTATCAGTCTGTTATGGGTCCATTTTAATTCTAATTTATTTATAAGCCTTTAGCTTCAAGTATTTTCGATCTAAAGTTTTAAGATTGGATGCTTTAGCTTTAGTAAACAAATTCCCTTCTTTAGGAATATTTCTCACTTCTTCATTGCAACAACATTTTATTTTGTATTATAGCACTTCGGTGACATCATTTTACTTAATTATAGCACCTAATATTATTTATCTGACTGAAGTTGAAATGACAATGGTACGATGTTCCATTTTGTGTTTCCAAATTCGGTTCAATGATCCCTTCTGAATTGTCCGTCTTTCAGCGTCAGTCACTCCCTCTTTATCTTCACTTTTCAGAGAAAGGAAAACTGTGTATATTGCATGATGGTGAAGAGAAGGAAATGAAAATGAAAGAAGAATGGACAATTGGACGTGGAACAGAGATCAAAGTTCTCGATCAGCTGACTGTCACATCGATAACAATGATAATCTTCAAGAGAACATCAATTCTTTTTTTTAAAAAAAAAACTGGCTTATCGATAAAGTTTAGAGAAAAGAAGAAAAAAAGAACAGAGAAGTAAAGCGAAAGAATTTTGCAATCCAGGAAGTGATTGTCACTTCTCCGTACTTTCTCATCTAATAAGTAATTTCATATTACAAAAAAATTTATATTCTCATCTTTCCTAAATTGTTTCAAAACGATTTTATTCTCATTAATATAAATTATGATAGCATTTAAAAATTGAAGCTTATTCAAACAAAATTTGATCATTTCATGAAGTATTTAAGAATGCTTAAATAAATGGTGCGATGCTGAAATAAAACAAATGCTTGCATGGATTTATGAGCAAATCAATTCAAAAGGAGTCAACTAAAATAATTTTTAGACTGAATTTTACAATATCCAAAATTCTGCTAAATATTTCATATGATCATTTTTTATTTCATTTTCGGTTTGCTATTTAAAATGAATTTGAATTAAATCATATTTTATTTTCGACTTTCAGTTTGAATGTCATCGTAATAATTCTCTAAATTGACAAATTTATTCCGCGATATATTTCCTTGCAATGAAAGAGTATCTTTTGAGAAATTTTCTCATTCATTGAATTCTTGAAAAACTAAATTATACAACAATAGATAGTTTTTCTTTGTAGCAGAAAATTTATTCACATTATTAGCATTTTATGATTACAAAAAATCTAATTGTGGAATATTGCAAACAAGAAAATGTTACGCAAAAGTTTTCACTTAAATTTATATTTAAAAAAACTCATTAAATTGAAAATATATGATGTTAATTAATAATTATATGTTTGTTGTAATCGCTTGTAATTCATTCCTTTTGCAATTTTCGATTATAATATATGGATGTTCCACAATTAGGATGTTCAGGGTCGACATAAAATCTGCTGTTGATCGTTACTGATAATGCTTTTTTTCGTATTTTCAATATTTTTCAATTGTTGCTTACCCCACCTTTATGATTGTTAATTTTGTAAAATATCAAACGAGTTCATGGTCATTTCTCCCCTTGTTTCGACCTCGTTACAATCCTTAAATCTTGGAAAAATATTTTTTAAAAATTTTTTTTTGGAAGTAACTTCCACAGCATAAATAAAATGGTGAAAAATTCAAAAAAAGAGAACAATTCAATGGTGAAAGAAACTAAAAAAAAGATGACATACTTGGTAAAGTTTGTGAGATGAAAATTCTGTACTTAAAAACTGTATCCAATTTGTGAACAGAAAAAAACCAATAGGTCTCAGATTTTTTGATTCTCTAAAAAGTTCAAGTATTTTCAATTTATAAGAGATCAACAGTACTGCAATTTTTTTACAATCACAACTTTAATCCTTTTAAGAAATTAAAATTTAAAATAGTAATAAATGAAAAAGTGTGGAAGAAATCAAATGTGAAATTAAGAAAATCATAAACAAATTATACCTGCATATGACCTGGATAAAAACAAAAAAAGCAGAAACACAATATCACTGATACAATATACAAATGGAATGTACCGTACTGTTCCAATGCACGTTAAAGATCACAGGTTGGAATTTTCAGTTTTGTAAAAGACCTGGTTTAATCACTGCTCAATGATAAAAGAAGGAAAGAAATTATAAAAAACAGTAATTGAAACAAAAATTCATCACACGTCTAAAAACATAAATAAATAAGAAGTAAGAAAAACAGAAAGATCAAACTGATCCTAACACTAATTTTTCATTTACAAAAAATAAAAACGACTTAATTATTAATGGAGCTTTCTTTTTGAAAAATGTTAATTCATTTTTGTTAAAATTTTTTTCGAAAAATACTTTAAGTTTATAAGTATATATCTGAAAAATGATTTTAGATTTCTCAAAAATTGTCAGTCAACAACACTGAATAAACTGGATTTTGAAAGAAACAATTGGCAAATTTTATAATGTCAAGAACGTGAAAAGGTGTGAACGAAAATAAAACATGAAGAATGGTAGAAATTTTCATACAATTTGCACTCCCTGAACTTGAAAACTCTTAGAATGACATTGAAAATATTCAATGAAAATTACAAAAGGAACAGAAAAAAGAAAGGCTTATTTTTCTTAGCAAAGATAAAAGTTCAAATTCTGATATAAAACAGAACATGACGACTTGAAATTTAAAGCAAACATTGCGTTAACGGCGTGGGATACCACAAAGGCGCAGATGACGCGGGTATTGTAATGTTGCGATACGATGATTGCGGTAATGGTGTTGTTACTGATTGCGCATTCGCTGCTTGTTCCTGAGAGTAATATTTCGCAAGAAACCAATTTTGAAGCTGTAACATTGCGGTAATATCTGTTACAGGTTTTGCTGTTGTATCGCTGGTCGATGAGATGGGATTTTTGTCACCTGTCAAGATAGAGTCACACTGAGACACGATAGTTGCGGGTGGCGAAATTTCTGCGGTTTTTAAAGAATTGATAGCATTTCGATTCGTTTGTTTCAATGTTACTCCATAACGTTTTTTAAAATTATGCAACCAATGCTCGGAAAATAAGCAACGAGCAGATTTTGTCGCTTCTTGTAATACTTCAGGACAAATTTGCAACGCAAGTTCACGGGCTTGCTGTTGAAGCCAACGATTTGAAATTCGTTCACCTTTTGATTGCTGCTCTTGTAATCTCTCGAATAAAACTTTTTCAACACCTGGAAATTGAACTTTACGACCTCTGCGGCCCGGTTCTGTACCCGTTTGATTTTTCCTACATAACCATGGAAATCTCTCATAGAATGCTTGAATTGGCAATTGACCTGGTTTGTTCAAAATTTCTTGAACATGTTCTTGAGCTGTTGGAAATGTTCCAGATGCAAGCATGGTTAGTGGATTGTTTGGACTCATTTGATCATCAACATCGATAAGAGCTTCCAAGCTATCGCTAAGAACACTATCAGCATCTGAATCCATACTCTCATTTTCTGCTGCTTCATCAGATTTGGCAGGTGATTGCTGTATGGAATCTGTGGCACTATTACCGGATCCAACAGATTCTGTGGAACCTAAACTTCCGGAACTACTATTACCAGAAGACCAATCACGGTTCAAGTTGATTCTGTATCGTTTCTTGAAATTACTTAACCATCGCTCACTAAACTGACACATTCCGGCCAGTTCCTGCTCTGAACATTGTTGCTGAGCGAGATTTCTGGCTGTTTCCCGAATCCATCGATTTCCAACCTTTTTTCCAGTTCCCAAATGTGCATGATAGAGATGAAATAATTGTTTTTCAATATCAGGAAATTGCGGTTTTCGCCCGCTACGGCCAGATTTTAGCGAGCCAGGCCTAGACTGTCGAATTTTGTCAATTTTTTGTAGCCATCCATTAAGCATTGATTTTGTTATTTGAAATTCTTTGCAGGTGCGATATTTGTTCTGTCCATTAGTATAATAATAATTAATAACCATGAGCTTAAATTCCCGTGGATAAGACATTCGATTTGGTCCAACGGCAGCACCAAATTTAATTGCAATCCAATTGGAGTTTAAACTTGGATTTGCACAGGTTGGCAGAAATTTTAGTTCTTGCTGTTGCTGTGTTTTATTAATAAGCGGTTGTTGTCGAGTAGTTGTCGATTGACTGAGATCCAATGGTACTTCTAGGCTTGTTTCCAATGGAGGAGTTTTTGTAGTTAAGGTGAATAAACGTGAAGCAATGGGATGTATCGGGGTTGGTCGATGTAGAACCGTAGTTTTTGGTGAAGTCAATAATTGTACCAGGCTAGAAGTAGAGTTATTTTCTGCAGGCAACTGAGAGTTTTTCTGAACTAAATCCTCAGTGGTAGTAATCATTGTTGTCGTTGTTGTAGAAGATGTTGATGGCAAAGGCTTAATAGCTGAAGCAGAAGGAAGCATCGAACATTGGCTAATGCTTATGTTATGTGAAGTATTGCTTATATTTGTTGAAGCTAAATTTGACATTTGAGAATTTAGGTCCAGTTGTTGTTGTTGATGATGATGACGGTGTTGTATGCTGATAGTGGAATATTTGGTCAAATCCATAGGATGGATTAATGATGAAAGTAATGGAAATATTAATGATGGTAGTTGATGACGTTCTAAGAAGGCGAAAGTGTGATGGGAACACTTGGAGTCGTCGTTGGAGCAGCATGGACGAACTGAAATGAAATTTCATTTCAGTTCAAAAGAGGGTGTGTATGCTTTGTAAAAGGGGGTATAAGAAGATGTTGTGAGACCCCCACCCATCCATCCCCGTCCCATCCCGGTCTTCGATGCGTTGTTGACCAAAAGGTCGTTGGCTGGTGGCCCTATTTTCTTCAAATATCCTTCACCTCTTTCTTGACTTTGCCGTTGCTGCTGCTGCTGTGGAAGAAATTCTTTCAATTGAAAATGACGACAGAATGGAAATGGGCGGGGAGAAGGAGGAGATGGAGCTGTAACCTCCGGGGTCGTCGTATGCCTCATTCGTACCGAGACGGAGAGAATATTTTGTTTATTTGAAGGTCAGCCCCCGATATACTCAATTACTGCGTCCCATCTCTTAATACTTTGAAGGGGTGAAAATACAGGAAGCAAAGCCCATTATACACTGCTGCTCTATCAGTTCCAGTCATTTAAAAGAATGAATAGGAAGACAAAATATGTTGTAAAATTTGAGATGCTGCTGTGTTCCGCAACATCATTTATCGTGTTCACAAAAGGGATCCTGCGGTGTTGCCACGAATTTCGCAAAACAACAGAAATCTCCCGCCCCTTCCCCTTCCGCTTCTCGACCATTCTTTATACCCCTTCCAGACCCCTCTCTCTGTTTAATCCCTTTCTCGGAAGGGGTGCAAGTTCATGGTCACACCACAAATAACCAGGTACTACACATCTAATCTCATCTAATCCACTTTTTCTGCAGCTCTCACTATCGCTTATTCTTTTTCAATACAAAATTTCGTTTATTCAATCCTATTATTCATTTTAATTGCTTCCCATTATTATATCAAAACCTGTAGTTATTCCCTATTTTACATTTTGTGGTTTGAATTTCTACCTGAATAACTTAAAAAACAGATGGAAATTGAATTATGCAGTTCAGAAAATTCGAGTTTCAGTTCAAAAAATTGAAGTGAGTTTCAGATGCTTGAAGAATTCTGAAACGGTTTATTAATATGCAGTTTGCGTTTGAAATCTTTCCTTCAGAGATGAGCTTTAAACTGCACCATTCTTTTGAAAAAAAGTTTGTCAGAGAACAACATGCAAGTAAGGTGAAGTCATGGAAATGACATTTACTCGTCAAACGGATGATGACTCAAATCTCGAGAAATTCGAGGATTTTATTCATGGGATCCATTTTAAGTGGAAGGAAATACAAGCGGATACAATTTAAACCAAAGATGTCAAGATATTCTTTTAGCCATTTGAGTCAGAGAGTTGAAATTAAAGTGAAAATTTGATGGAGAAACTAAAATTATAAATTCTGCCATTATTTCAGTTTTAAAAGAGATTCAATAGGGATCGGTTAGGTCAATCAAGCGGTAGTGAATTTGACCGTCGAAGTGGCCCGATTTCAATTCTGCGAACAGCGATAGAACAATTTATATGATGGATGTATGACTTCGTCAATGTTCCCATGATCGTGGAGAAAAGAGAAGGATGCCCCGACAACGGTCATTGAACCCATGGAAACTCTCTTCCCTCTCTATCCACTTTCCCTCCCGACATTTTCGCCAGTACTGTGCGTACCCCCTTGCACCTGGTACCTCCCGGGGTCTCATCTACCAACTATACAAACGAACACATCAGCGAAATCTCAACCCTATGAATGAAGAACACTACCCATTTCCACGAAAATAGGTCAATTTTTGGTATTTTCGAACGGTGGTACCAAGCGTGGCGAGCAGACGCACCCTTCTACGGTGCAGTTAAATTTCATCACTCCCGATCCTTTCCATTGGGTACCCCAATGATGGGGACTTTACTAGACATCATAGTAATACTCCTTCACCTTTCCATTTATTATTGGATCTTTAAGGTATCTTACCATATAACATCAGATGATATCACCGTCCTTCCTCCCTTATTCCCTTTCCTTTCTCCATTTCTCTCCATCCCGAGTAGTACTGAAACTTAATTTCCATAAGTAGACAGTGAGCTTTATCTGGGCGAATTTTGGAATTCTTCTTATTCAATAGGCACTTGTTGCACTGAATTGTTGACAGTAAACAATCATGAAATGGTCACCGAATTGTTGAAAATGAACAAACATGAAATGATCCAGTATGATAAAGAAAAAAATGATAACGGATAAAGGAGTAACTGAAGTATAATAATGAGGAAGAAATGATTGAGTTCATATTGTGCAAATAACTTCTCGGGAACGTGAACCTCAACATGTTGCTGTATCATGAGATATAAACACAGAAGCTTCAAGCAGTGCAGGAAAATATATTATAAGCAAAACTTAAATCATCCATGATTTAATTTCCACGTGAATTGGACAAGATTTTGGAAGATTAACACTGTTAGTTTCTCCGAGAATATCGATGCGCAGATGATCGGATCTGTTGTGTGGTATTTCTCGAAGTCGCTCAAATGTTATCAGCGCCAGAAGCAAAAACATACGACCCATGCATGGAGGGAAAAAACATTGTTGCATTGTCTTCAGCTACCTGGCTAATTGTTCCCCGACCGCCTCCAAGGCCCGTGATTAATCGTGACAGTGGGGGGATTTCTCTATTTCATCATTAATGAAATAAGACAACTTCACTCTTTTTCTCCCTCTCTTTCTCACATATTTTCAATCTATATGCTCTCTTCATTACCAATGTTCGCTCATTACTACTCTCAATTACTCATTAAATATTAACATTTCGGGAGCGTATCTCTATGAGTAATATTACAGGGTTATATGCTTTCTGGAGAAGGCAGTGAAAATGCATCCTCCTCATCCACGACATACTATGGAAGTTGCTTAAATATGGATCCGGATGTAGCTGAGCGTATTGCTTCGCTTTTGTCCTCCCTGCGGTACCACTTTTTTTATGTCATGTCAATTAAATATTACAAAGATTACTGCAAATCCCTTATTATATCAATCAAATTTCAATATTTTACTTCGGTTCTAGTTGTTAACGATGCAGTGACAATACGAAATTTACTAATTGATGATCAAAGCTCTAGGCTTACCTCACTTCGTAACAATATTCCGCAAGAAGGAGAAGATGAGCGTTTGAAGAAAATCCATCGACAGTTGGAATGGTTGGTAAGTGAAGAACCAGACGACCATAGGTAAGTTTGGATATCATTTATTGCTGATTGTATGAATTATTAAAGTATGTACAAGCAAAAATCAGTAAACTGCTGTGTTGATTGCATTCCATCCACTGATAAAACATTCCAGATAGGATTTAGCTATGACTAGTGGAATTGCCATTGACATTGACATATCAGTAAAACTAAACCGTTTTTTTCATTTCCTAGTCATTGAACCGGGATTTCGAATTCAGTTATTATTTAAAATCAGTATTCCACATTTTATCATCTCATATATAAATAATATATTTTGTCTGGTAATATAAGAAAATTAGTGATACTTGAATATTACTTGATAATAATAGCCTTTACTATCTTGCTAAGATTATTTGCATTCTTCAAGGCGTCGACGATTACGACATATATTGCCAGCAGCTAACTGCGTGAGAGAGCAGGTTTTTGCGCTGCGACGCTTTCTACATAGTGTTAATACTGCTTCTAATACAAATTATGCAACACATATACATGGCGCATTAACAGCTATCATGAAAGAATCGTTTGAGGAAGAATACCGTAAATTGGCTACTGTAGTTGGTAAGTATGAATTCCACAAAGTGTTGATCTTTATTTTAAGATTCAAAATATATGATGTTAATGCTACAAAGTATTTTCTAATAGGTGTCCTGGATGCAGTTGCGGAGCTGTTGATATTTGAAGTAGATGCTTTTGATATTGAATGTCCAGTGGAGAATCGTACAATTAGAAAGCTGATAGCGAGCACGTTAACCAATTTAACGTTTGGAAATGCGCAAAGCAAACGTCGTCTGTGTTCGCATCCGAATCTTATAGAATATACTATTAGAATTATAGACGATTCCCATGGTCTTGCTCAGGTTTTTGATTTTATGCATAATTTATGAATTTATGTAATATGCGCATGCGCGTATTTATTTATTTGCACATTATTGAACTTATTTTCATAACGATAGAACTTTTTTTTTTTAATTTTAAACGATAAAAGGATAAAACTTATGAACTTATTTCCTGTCTTGTATTACGATAAAACCAATTTTTGTTTATGTGTACGCTGGTTTATTACGAAATTTGTCATGGATGGCAGATGCACAAATGAGTGCAATATTAGCTCCATCAGTTCCGGCACTTGTTAGAGCATCGCTGCGTGCATATCGGACAGCCGAATCGAAATGTTTGTGCGCTACTCTTTCTGCGCTGTGGAACTTAGCATCACATTCACGAGATAATAAAAAAGCTCTTTGTGAAGAACCAGGCTTTTTAGAAATGCTCATCGAATTGTCAACAAATGATGCACAACATACCGTATGTCAAAATTCCTGGAATTGTAAAAATAGAAATTAAAAGTATTAATTTCTTCTTTCTAATATCTATTAGTTTTGCTCACTTCATGTTTAATTTTCACGTAAAATTAAAAATCCTTAATAACATTGGCTTACACAGTATATTCATATGGATATCTTCTTGTATTTATGTTGAAAAATACTATCACTTATAGGCACTGGTTGAGCCAGCGACTGGCGTTTTAAAGTATGCATCAATGTACTTAGCCGTGGTAGGAACAGTCCAGTATTTATCCACAAGTGTCATTCATGTGATGATGCTTCGCCTTATCGACTTGTTAAATAGTCCGTCGTTTACCGTGATAGGGAATGCTTTGGGGATACTGTCGCAATTACTTGCCAAGGGCCATCAGCTGCGATCTCTTATTGTGTAAGTTTTTTTTGAACACTGATTTAAACTTTTATAGTTTCAGTTTTGTATTAACATTTGCATTTTTATCTGTTTTTCATATATGTGTATTTCATTTATGATGTGATTGTTCGTTAGCTTTATCGTAGTCGTTGTGTTTTCAACAAAATTTTCATTGTACTCTGTTAGTCAGCAAACTAGTTTGCAACAGATATTTATTTAAAGAATATTTTTGTTTTTAGATTGAATCACAAGGCCATGCTATTGTTAAATCATCTTCGAAATTCTACACGCGACGATATTCGTAACCCTGTTAAAACAATATTGAATTACTTAAATTCATTTGATGTTTCTGAGGTTTATGTGCCAACATCAGCTCACTCTTCAACACATGGTACACCACCACTCACTTATCGATTTGACGGTAATCTTAAACTAGTATTTGTACTTTTCTTGAAACTCTGCATAGTGCTAATTATTTGAATTATAGCATAAGATTTTACAGGTATGTCATCATCATACGATGGTACAGCTTCAGTTGCTCCATCATGCATGGATTCAACACGACTATTAAAATATCGGTCATCTCATTCTTACGCAGCAAGTGTATTACCCGGTAATATAAGCAGCACATTAAACACTGAATATTTTCCTTACTCTTCTCCATCATGTGCCTCCACTATGCAGCATGGATTCGCCCCTCGTCCAGGTGATCGTCCACATCATCAAGAACAGTTTGCTTCTCTTCCGCGACAATTTTTCCAGAAAAGTAAAATATCGAATGCATCATCTGTTGGAGATGATAGTAATATGTATCTTAAGCAGATGCAAGCTGCTTCACGGTTTTCTCCATCGTAAGTATTTTTCTTTGCTTCATCATAATTTTATAAAGATTTAGAAACTTTTTCTCTATGAATAATTCAAGTAATTTGTTCCTGAAGGTCAAGTTTCCATCGGTAATTGTATAGATCAGTTTAATAAGATTAGTTTTCCAAGCTAATTTTACTCATGTTTTAGCGTCATTACTGTGAGACATCCTATTCATCCAGGGCAAAAGAATATGAGTACTTCGACAACGACAACAAATGGCTTAGTTGTTGAAAGTCCGCAAGGTCCTAATCTGAGTAATGGGGAAAACGGTGATAGTGATGGGTTAAATGGCCTGAACAGGCCTGATGATCCATCTTTCGAAGTAGAGGATAGTGTACGATGTACACGCTGTACTAGCACGCAGTCGCTCTCGTCACTATTTCCGGTTAATATTTTTCTACAAATCTAGACGGAAGTATTAGTTCTGATTACTTCAAGTTGAGGAAGCAGGCATGTATTTTTGGCAGAACTGTTATTATAGCTTATGTAGTTAAATTCGTATAATTTATCATTTATAGCCAATTTCAGAATCATTTTTAATTTTTTTTTATAATAAAAGAAGCCTCAAATTATTTTTGAGGAAGATAGAAGAGAGACAAAGCTCTCCTTTTTTAATTTTCTCTCATATTCCAAATACTGAGTAAATACGGACTACGCCAAAGGTTTGCGTGACCTAAACACAAACCATTTAGGTCAGTAAGTCAATAAAGAACAGTATATGCATTATTTTTATATACATTATTATCTTCAGTTCCTTATGATAAAACTTTACTATTTTCCAAAAGAAATTCATTTATAGGGTGAAAGGAGCACGTGGAACAGTTGTAACAATTCGGCAGCTGACAGTAATCGCCTTTCTCCAGTTAGCGCTACTGAAATTCCTGATTCTCCCACTCAGTGTGCACCATTAGCTGACACAACAATACTTTCCGCACGAGATCTTGACAGTACGGAAGAAAATGAAATGCGGAATGAAGTAAACATATCAAAGGAAGTATTACTTGAAGCTCCGAAGTCAAATACGAGGCAGTCAAATAATGGAGAGAAAAATTTTGTCAGTAAAAGCGATATAAATACAAAAGGTATGGATTCGATAAATTCATGTATGCGTAAATTACTTGCCTTTCTGATACTGTTTTTCTGTAATATCTAACATTAATTGATTTGATTTTTATGTGTTATGTGCGAAATGCTCAGTAAGAAAAGTATGGTTGACTGTATTAATTTTGTACTAAATTCGTCTGCATTTTTGCTAAAGTTACAACTATATCTTTTTTCTGTTGAGGGAAAGTTTGCTAAATAATGATGAATGATTTAGTATATCTGAAAAGTGGTAAAGTTCAGGTTGATATTATTGCGACGGTTTTTTTGCAGCAAATACAGAGCAAGAGAATTCATTAGATGATGATTATGGGAGTTTCATGGGTCGCGCTGATTCTGAACTGTTAAATCAGTCGATTGAATCTGCGATGCCGAAGAGGTATTAAGGCTTTTCAAGATTCAGGCCTGAGAACAGTAAGAAATATTGTCCTAAGGACTTGAAAATTCTAGTAAAGAAATGACTAATCGGAATGGATTTTCAGATTTTTATTTTAGGGTGGAAATCAACGAAGAATTTCTAGCAGATATGATCGAACAAGCACAACCAAAATCATGCCCCCTGAAACAACACGGCAGTAGTGGCGGACGCAATTTTTCAAGAGCTACAGCCAAATCGTCGAGTGCAAAAAGTAAATCCGGAAAATTATTGCTGATTTTTTTCGTCATTTATTTAACACATTTTGAATACAAACATTGTTGAATACATTTTTTATATTAACTACTATTTCAGTAGACAACGATGATTTCTTGCTACAGAGCATTGCTAGTGTATTGCCTCAAAGTTCTAGCTCCACACATGATATGTCAGGTGTAGGTTCGCCGCCAAAAAAAGCGAGGGCCATGACGGGCGATACCGCACGCATGTCAGGTGGCCCTAAACGTACTTCTCATGCGGTTGTTTCAAATTCGCGCAGTCATCTCACACATAGTTGCTCTGTCCTACGTACGAAACAATTAAGACTGAACGGCATAAATCTGAAGACAAAGTTTGGGAACAAAATCACTGCATCAAATTCTGCTGCATTATTTGACGCAGCTCTACGGAGTTCTTTTGTGGAAAGTCCGAAAACTACAGAAAAAATTCGGAATGCCTCATTATTGATTCATCAAGATACAAATGAGGTAATCAAATTTACATTTTTTTTCCAATTTCTTGATTTCTTTTTTGAATAAAAAATTCATTTAGGAGAGCGACACACTGAGTGAAGACAACTACAGTCCTCTGACGGATAATATAGCTATTGATAAAAATGTTCCCCAAGATATTGATGAAGAATCTCAGGCAGAACAGCTCGTAATAGATTGTAGCGTTGTATCAGAAACTGTCAAGCAAACTGTCATAAAGCCGATGCAGAAGGAGAGGTTTATTTTTAGTTTTTTGGATTTAATAAGATGGGTTAACTGTTAGCGCTATTAATTTTTTCTCTGTGATGGGCATATTTTACAATTGGTACGATCTTTTAAAAGTTAACTATGATCATACTAACAATAATTTGTCTTCTCGACCAGCTCATATGTACTTCCTCCCTGATCTTATATATGTCTGGAAGAGTCTTCAATAGTTCTAAATCGTTCAGTTTGTTTCTCTGTGTATGCAACTTTCTTTTCGCTGAGTTTTGTGATTTGCGTCAAATCAATGATATGGTAATGAGAATATTCATTTATGTAGATATCCAGTTCCATTTTCTAGTTGTGTACAAACTAACACGTCAAATCGTTTTGCACTAACTCAGAAAAGTGTAGAAAAACAATTGTCAGAGCAGGAAATTTTTACACTTCCGGCACCGCTCAGCAATTGTAGTACACGAAACTGCTCTCCTTGTAATCCAATCGTAACATCGACACCAAGAAGTTCTAAACTGTTGAATAAATTCCCTGGTATGTAAGTTTAAGAATTTCTGAGTGTTAATAGTTTGTTTGATAGCTCTAATAGACTATCAAATATTAAATTTTTCCATAAAGCTTATGTTAAGAGGAAAGAAACATTAACTTTATCATATGGTTATAAGCAATCCTTTTTTCCTTAGATAACTTCGCCATACAAAAATTGCTTATTAAAATTTTAAAGTCAAACTTTACTAATAATCGTATTCTTAGCTAGAATTTTTTCCAGTGAAAACGCGAAATCATAATGCTTCTATTTCAAAATCGATGCAGGAAAAAGTTTCTGCTTCGAGTACAGTTACTATAAGAACCAGGGATTCTTGTAACGGTGCTGTAAAATCGTCAGAGGTTAGATTTCTGTAGCTGTTCAAATAATAATAAATTACACTTTATTCTTTGCTTTAGATTAGTACTTTTAATAAAATATAATTTTTTTTGTTTTGATAAACATTGTTATTTGTATTTAATTTTTGTTTCAAATTTGAATAATATTTTCTGAGTTTCATTGTTTGATAACCCCTTCAATGAAAAAATCGTTTCAAATCATGTCTTGTTTAAGGATGGTAGAAATCGGGGTCCACATCACGCACGTTCTTTGCCAAAACTTAAACAGTCGATTTTACCAAAAGCTAAGCTTACTCCAACATCTTCATCGTCAAGTTCAAAAATGAGCGTACCACGAGCCGAAGCTTGTCATCGAGCAGCTATTTTGGACACTTCCAAAATATCCCAGAATTGTGCTAATTCGGTTTATGAAACGATCAAGGCCCAGAATGTTCTTATTCAGGAATTAGCTAGAAAGCGATCCTTCAAAGTATTGCCATTGAATCATAGGAATGTGAATGAGAAGGTTCTTTTATATTTACAAGGATTATTTGTTATTACCTGACGAAATTTTAAGTAAGCACAGAAGTTATTAAATAATTTTCACCTTAAATTTCTATTCTATAATATTGGTAGCTATGCTTGAAATATAGTTAAACAAAATTGTTTTTGATCTGAAAGTAAGACGCGATTGTTTATTTCTTGGGCATGATTTTAAAAAGTATTGGTAATGTTGTTGGCTGATTGCAATTCTGTTTAATTCATACAATTTCCATTTATAGACTGCTAGTGTTGCTGTTGTTCCTGAAAATAATAGCAAGAAAGAGACTGTTAAAGCAGATACCGAAAATGACAACGGAACACAGTGTGATAATCATTCACCAGCTAGAAGGGAAAAAACTATCAAACAAATGCTTGTCACTACTGTTTAAAATCAAGATTTTCATTTTTTGCATTATCTTTGTTTTAAAAGGAATTGTTGCCTTTGAAATAATTGTAAAATTTTTATTTTCTTAAGGTTCTGATTTTAGTGATCTAGTGATCTTTTGACTTCAATACGGACATTGTTTGTGTTGATGGTTTTAATGGAAAGAAAATATTTATGTAATTTCGCCTTATAGAGAACAAATTATGTCCTAGAAAAAAGTCCAAATTTGAGCTTATAACCTAAGTCCATAGAATTGTTTAAAACTTTTTATCATAGATTTTTAGAACAGTCCTAAAACAAATAGAACTTACAAACATTTAAACAGAGTATAAAATTATCATATGAATGTTATGCTTGAAATAAAGTTTCCTTGAAATAAAGTTTTAGCATTATAATTTAATAGCTGAAGTAATGTTATTGTTTTCTTCCTATTTCTCGTAATCTCGTTTTTATTTCGTGCTTTTATTTCAATCTTTCAACTATTGCTCTGGCGGGTTATGATCGTGTGCTTAGCTCGCGTTTACTTCTAGTTAAATTAACATTTCACACATCTTTATTAATGTTATCATTTATATTTCGTGCCTTTTCATGATGATTTTGTAATTGTCGAAGTTTAGACGTTTTATAGCAAGACAAATATCTTGATTTAACAAAACATTCATACATTTCTTTTCATGCTTTTTAGGAAAATATTTTTACAGTTGAGCTTGTTTAAAGGAGTTTTGTTCGGATTTTAAAAAAAAGCAATTTTCTTCCTCATATAATCAGAATGATCTGATATATGATAACAAATTCAAAGTGAAACGTGTTTTCTGGATTATATATTTCCTGCTTATTTGTTTATATCTTCGAGTAATTGTATACATAATCTGCATACTACGCTATGAATGTTAAGAACGTTATGCTCATTATGAAGATGCAATTTTGAAATAATTGGAGTGGAATTTTAAGTTCGATTTTTTTAGTTTCGCCTATTTATTTTCAAGCAGTCATTACTTGTCGAGGTTGGCGCCTTATAGTTTTACAATAAACAATTGCCCAAGTTAAATTTTTGTGTTTGGAAGCACTATGCCGAAGTTTGATTTGCTGGTATAGATATTTATTGATTGACTGATTACGTGATATTTGTGAAATACTTGGAACAAATTAATGTGAAAAAAAGCTGTCAATTATTCGGGGACGAAAATCCTTATTTGCCATTACTGCATAATAATAACGTTCGATAAGATGGGAAAGCAGTTTGTCAGGATGGAGTGCCTATGTTCGATTTAAGAGATTTTAGTTATAATTGCAAAAGTTCTAGGGTTGATTAAAAACCCAGGATAATATTTCAGCAGAACTGTGTGTTTATACTGCAATTTCCAAAAATGTATTTAATAATTTAATGAGTCTAAATGACGGGACATCGTTGCATCTTTTAAACATGAGGTTTTAAACTGGAACGCATCTGTAGTTTCCAGCTAACGTCCCTAATTTCAGGCTTGATATTCAGGTACCGTGGTGTTGAAATCAACACTTGTAATCTGGAATGTCTTATTGGAAATTCCAGTCAAGAGTGAAATTTGCAAAATTCTTATGCAGTCGTAAACAATTCCCAAATGCAATCGTATTTAGATTTGGGTCGATCACCTCCGAAGCACATTGTTACCGTGTGTTTACCGATTTATTCAATTTATTAATCAGAAAATAATTTCTGCTGGAATTGTAATTTTAGAGTGGATGTTATACATACATAAATGATATTTAGGTCGGGACGCTATGCGTGTTAAGTAGTGGTAAGGCTCTTTTGGATAATACTTTTAATTTTTTTTTTGAATAATACTTTTAATGATAAAGTAATAGTATTCACTTTACTTTATGCCTATACTGATAACTGCATTTTTTGAGCGCAATGTTTTCAGCAAGTTAAATTTTGCTTAGACAGTTACATAATTTTCTTTTGTAGATATTAAAAGTTCGAATTTTTAGTCTCATTACTCTGCCCATTTTTAATCTATGAAGCATACAAGCTTTCTATCCTTTTCTTTACTTCTATTTTCACAATTGAATCACATCATATATCGGTAGATTCAAGGGATGTGAAATATAAACACTTTTCCATTCCTTTCAGATGGTTTCAATCTTCAACACATTTAAATACTGCTTTCTCATTGAACTAATCATTCCAACAATAACATTACTCAGGTGTTCGGAGATTGATAGTCATATTATTGTCCCCTTAATATTGGAATAAACATTCCTGGAAATTTTCTATGCATAAATAGAAAATGTAAAATATATGCATGCACAGATCAGAAAGGACCATTTCAAAAATTTGCTTTCAATGCCGATTTATGCTAAAAATCATCGCCTTTTTCAAAGCACAGATTGCTAAGACTTTTGTTTTCTTTATCTTTAAATAGCCATACTGTCTATGAAATTCCCATTTGTTAATGATGATTTTAGTTAACAAATGCTAGCACATTTCTTGCAAACTTTTCTCAATGTTACATAAATATTTTGCTGCTTATTTGAGGGAATAGAAAGCGCAGTCATTCATTTTTTTCCAGTTGAGCGCACATTGGTGTAAGTGGAGCTGATTTTCTACTTTTTTTTCTTCCCAATTTCTCGTTTAATTTTAAATTTATTTAACTTAACTGAAATGAATAATTATACATTTCTTAAATGACATTTCGATTACTGAAGACCATCTTGACATTTGAATTCAACTCTTTTTATTCAGAAATATTTATTAATTTTGAAAGACTTTAACTATGGTATAGAGGACTGAGTTATTTACAGCTAGCAAATTTCCTAAAAAACTTCCCTATTAGGAAAGTTTAATATTTAATATGAGCCCACTAATTTGTTTTGTGAAATTCATTGATAAAAATTATAAAAAATACTGGTGAGGTGTAAATATGAGGGAAGTTTTAGATGTAAAGCTAACTTGTTGTCAAGAAAAAATGGAGTTACACAAATTTGATATGTAAAAGAAAAAAGTGTCAGAGAAAGGGTCTGTTGTGTCTGTGCCATTATTTTATGTTCAGTGCATTTTCTCAATTGGGTGGCAGTGTCTATCCCATTGTCCGCTTCATGTAAATGTAGGGAAAGAAACGGCTAATTTAGAGTCCCGACATGGAATCCGGACATTTTCTCGGAAATCAGTAGTTATTTCATCTTCATTGACTTCTTTCTCGGTAGCAGTTGTTGTTGGCTAATTTTACCAAATTAAGTCAATTCTTAAAGTACTGATTTTTGTGGTGTAGTAGTCTTCACTAGCTTAAGTTAATTACTTATTAATAAGATGTTGTTCTTTGGGATGTCTCAAAAAGAATATGGAGTGGAGTGGAAATTAGATATTCAAAAGATATCAGCTGCAAAACTTTGCGTTATTCAAATTTGATGATAGGAAAAAAGAAAAGAAATGTTAGCAAGAAGCTTTATACAATTCATTTGAATATAAATTAGTATGGTTTCGAATCATTTTTATGTAAAACGACACTTTAATTCCTTTGATCGAAGCACAAGTGATATTTGGATCAATAGCTATAACAGAAGTCGTTGCTTCTTCGTCGTATTCTGAGAAAACGATTTCCACCGTAAGCGATAGAAATGAATGGGAGTAATGTAAGGATGATAGTGAAACTATGAGATGGACAGAATTTTGACCCTCTCCATGTTTTCAGGCTTTTCATAAAGGAAGGCTGTTGAATGCTCCTCCGTTGATTGCTATTCCTGCATGTCTGTTTACTTCTCCTTCTATCCAATGGTGGCACTTTGCTTACCACTCCGCTCCACCTCTTTCATATTGATTTCCACCTCTCTCTTTGCAAATGTATTACTTCTTGTGCTTCTTCTGCACTATACATTTGTGTAACAGGTTCATATGGATGCATGCATGACCATATATGTGTGTGTAGTTGCTTTCATGACTATAGCAGGTTGCATGCACATTTGTCTCGTTTGAATTTGAGGATTTATAGTGGTAGTCATGGGAGATTGTACATGAGTGAATTCTTGCACCCTTTGTTTTGTCTCTCAAACAAGATTATCTGCAATCTGTTTGTTATTTGAATGCTGTAAGTCTCAGTCTACCAGGCTCGTGAATGTTAAAGTTAACATTTGCAAGGATCTCCTCTATTGTGTAACGATTTGAAGTGGTATATTTACATCATTGATGGGAACTTTTAAAGTTACAAACTAACGTAAACAAAGTGGCGTATTATTGATCATACGAAGAAACATCACATCGGAAAGAATTGTGAAGTTTGCTGGAAGGAATTCCGGCCAGCCGTGAAATCTCAGATATCACGGTGTTGAGTTATCCCTGTCAAGTTTATTCGTTCGAATGAAATGGGCGAGAATTATGTATACAAAAGTTTGGGTGATTAATCCTCGGTGTTAGTTCTTCTTTTCATCGGCTGATCAGTTTTCTACAGTGTCGTTCCTCCTGAACGGTAACGGAAAAAAATTTCTTAGAATTAAATGCAATCCCTAGGAGGACTTAAATGTTCTCACACCACTATCCACAGCATACATGATTGATTCAATGGGATTTGACCGAGGAGATATGTAACTTTTTATAGTGTCTTGCTTTCTAATTATCCTTTTTCTAGCAACTTTTGAGGCATCACAGTTAGCGATTTGCATATAATTCTTCTTAGAGTAACCTTTAGTTCACAGTCTCTTTTTTTTCCGTAAAATTTGTTTTGAGGAGTGAAATTACATAAATATTGATTGCATGATTTTTCTGTATGGATGATGAAAGTGAACGTAGAAGTGTAGTTGTAATGCGTTTATAAACATTTCGTGATTCAGACGCGCAGTGTAACATCTATTACGTAGCATAATAGATGAATCGTTAACTTTGAATTAGAATTTATGATGTTTTCAGTGAGAAATTAGAACATTGGTTAATTGCAGGCAGTAATAATGGCAAAAAAGCAGTATGATTTATTATTCAAATTATTGCTTATTGGTGATAGCGGTGTTGGAAAAACATGCATTTTATATAGGTTTAGTGATGACGCTTTCAATACTACTTTCATTTCTACTATAGGTTCGTTTTTCAGTTTTCCTTGAAACGATTCAAGCTTGAATGCCGAATGGTGGGGCTTGAATAATCTGTTGCTTTGAAATAAATTGAGTGTAAGCCGACTTTGTTAAATCTTCGAACTTTTTGATTAATTATAATTTTGAGTTTTACCAATAATTTTTAACTTCCAGGCATCGACTTCAAAATCAAGACAATAGAATTGAAAGGAAAGAAGATTAAGTTGCAGATTTGGTAAATCCTTATCGTCTTCTACTTTGATGTTAATGTGAACCAGGAATTTTGCAACTCTGCATCGGTTGATGTTATTTGACTGATCATTTTCTTTCGATGTTAAACTTACGAGCACTTTATGACATGACATTCTATGATTTAGTAGATCTGCTTGTGTGTGTTAGCAAAGTACAATTATTTACACCTCAGGATCTCACTGGAGTAATGGAGAAGCCATGTTATTCTTTTATATGTATGACATAGCATCTAGAAATTGGACTCAGTTTTGTGGATAAGGAATTTATATACACAAAGCTTTTGATCATGACTACTTTATAGGGATACCGCGGGACAAGAACGATTTCATACCATAACTACATCGTATTACCGAGGTGCGATGGGTATCATGTTAGTTTATGATATAACTAACGCTAAAAGTTTCGATAATATTGCTAAATGGTTGAGGAATATTGATGAGGTGATTTATGCTTTTGCTGAGAGACTTTTTATTTATTTGTCAGTTTTGAAAGACCAGCGACGAAATTTATGCTAGATATAAGGAAAAGAATTTCTATAAATCTTTTGTTGAATTCAAGAAATTGTATTGTATTAGGAGAAGCAACTTCATATTTTGCTATATTCATCCCTTTCTAAAATTTCGTATTTAGTAATACAGAAAGTGCTTATTTCAAACAATATTTAAAACAAGTTTTTAAAAGATTTGTGGACGTAAGTAAAATTCCAATAGCTGAAAATTTCCAGCCCTTGAGCTTAGAAGATGTTAAGTAGTAAATTCATAAAATCTTCAGACTATGACAAGCATAAAAAATAATATACTTTTAATATTGAGTGTTATAATTTAAACTAATATTGTGGAGTTTTTCATATAATTTACTTTAGCATGCGTCGGAAGACGTGGAAAAGATGTTATTGGGTAATAAATGTGATATGGCAGAACGACGAGTAGTATCTCGTGAAAGAGGCGAGAAAATAGCCAGTGATCACGGTATTAGGTTTCTGGAGACATCTGCGAAAGCAAATATACAAATTGATAAAGCATTCTATGACCTTGCCGAAGCTATTCTTGATAAGGTTAATCTTTTTAGCAATTTAGATATTTGGGAATTTTAACATGCCGGTTATATGCACAGCATTTCATTTTGGTAAAAACAGCGCATGAGCAAAATACACGGTTATGTTTAGATTTCGTTATCTACTCTTTCCTGTCTATGTCGGATAATCCGGAATTATTGAGCAGGAAATATTCTAACAAAATACTCGAAGCATTATACTCATTTAGAAGTTTGGAGAATCAGATTAGTTATTATTTAATCACATTATTTGGCTTAAAAGATGTTGATTATACGTTTTGTTGAATAACATGTAATAGTTGTGCTGCATAATATTTCTAATTTTTTTTAGATGCCAGTTAAGGACGAAGGCATGAAACAACCAACAATACGGCCTGCAGAACCACAGAGTAGTGTAACAATAGGTAAATTGTCGTGCTGTTAAATTTACTCTTTCATGAGCATTTTTTTAGTAAGCAGAGTTGATACACTGCTTCATTTAGTCAAGTATTTCATCCTTTGTTCTTTTACATTAATTCAACGATATACGCCACAAAGAAGGACGCTACATGTGATTCTTCTCTAATTATTTAACTTTTTCATGTGCTTGAGGTTTAATAATGATTTTTGAGTAAAAATCTATCTATTTGTGTTGAAACTCACTGTTTCGTCTCCGTTGATTCCAACCATCATTCTATTTTGTAATACTTTTGTTTTCTACTCTATGAGTTTTTTGGAGTTTGAACGCAGAATCGGAAATATAAGTATAATTACCAAGGAAATTGGCTTTTATGGTTTTAGTTGTAAGGAGTTTTATATGATGGATGGAATTTAGTTGAAAATTCATGTTAGGATGTCAAAATTTTCAAGAAATCTGTTGCTTTTAAAAAGATGAATGCGGAGATGCAAACTAAATTATAAGGTAAAGAAAGAAAATCTAACTGGGTATATTAAAGATTATCATTTGCTATGCGAAGTTTTGAAAAACTCGAAAAATTTGCTGCATTTTTAAGTGGATCATTTGATTTCATGTGTACGGTCCTTCCCTTATTTGAAACTGGTTTTGATTTTATTCCCTTATCCTAAATTTTATTTTGCTGTTCACTGAATATAAGTAAATTTCTGTAAACTTATAGCCTTTTTCGCAATGTGAGCAGAATGTTTCTTTTGATATTCTCTTCGTGTGAATTTGTTGGAGAATTTCTGATCTTCAATATTCTTGAGAATTCTTTAATCCCCTTTTGTACTCTTTTCTGTTTGTAGCCTTGCTTTGAATAGCGCTCATTTTTACAAACAAATTAAAAATATGTTTGCCCGTTTCTGGTCCATATTTTTAATTCTACACATATTGCAAGCTTTTGCGCGTATCATGTTTTGTGTTTTCTGTTTTGTCGGTGTCATTTGTGAGCTTTTTTTGTT
Source organism: Acanthocheilonema viteae (assembly GCA_900537255.1). Classification (NCBI taxonomy): domain Eukaryota; kingdom Metazoa; phylum Nematoda; class Chromadorea; order Rhabditida; family Onchocercidae; genus Acanthocheilonema; species Acanthocheilonema viteae. The sequence goes on along the minus strand of UPTC01000026.1, from coordinate 73,744 downwards.
ACGAAAAACTATGTTTTAATTGGTTTTTTATTAATTGAATTGAATTGACCAATAGGTTTTAGAAGTTTTAATTGGTTTTTTATTAATTGAATTGAATTGACCAATAGGTTTTAGAAAGTTGAATGGATTTACTTATAACAGATTTTTATTTACGAATATTAAAGTATAGAAAGTTCCGCATTTTTTGGAAGAGTCTGTGAAGGAATTTTAAGAGTTACTTCAGCCTTAGCATTCATTGTTTACGTGTGTGTCTGTGTGCACTTCTTTATGTTTGTCTGTATTTGAAAGAAAAGCATTGGAAGCTTCTTTCTTTTTATTTGTTTTTCAATGCTTTTTTAAATAACAGCAAGAAATTTGTATCTTTTTGTAAATTGAATAAATTAACGCCGGACATTTTATTCCTCCAGACATTTTTGAAATATTTTATATCCATTCAGACCTATTTTTAGGGTAGGTAAATTTGAATAGGTGCCATTTAATTGATACAGTCTAAAAGAACAAATAAACGACTAATGAAGAATACGGTATGTACCTATGTTCACTTTCTCGTTGGCTCCTCCACCATTCTCCCTAATGCTCCAGAATATGTACCGCGAAATCCCGTTCAACACATCGCAATGATATCAAATAGTATTTTCACATTACATCGTTTGTAGTAGTATTAAACGCTACGCAGACGGAAATCGTTTTACGATTATTTAGTAGTGATCGGGAATTTCATCTACCGAAGTATACATTGCTGACTTCAGAAGAGAGCAGGTAACTTAGATGTCATGAAACCCATTTTTCAATATCCTGTATTTTCGAACTTGGAAGGGATGCTTCTCCTCATCCAAGAAGGATTAGCAGAGGAAACTTTGGTCTTCACTGCACTTATGGACGCATAATTAGTCCTTTCGATTGATGTTTCGCAATTTTATTTTTCATTGCAGTAACTTTGATTCATTCAATAAGTGTTCAGTGCATGCCTTCAGTACTGAATATTTCCGAATCCAAATGTTTCAAATATATTTGCAAAATACTTTCTGAATATGATAAGAATCGAGGAAAATCGCGGCAGTCATTGTCCAATCAATAAATGCATTCATTGATGAGAATTTTCACCTGCCAACATATTGGTATTTGTAGAGGCGTAACTTCAAGGGCTTATCTCTAAATTGCTACTAAATTTTAAAATTTGTTTAGATTTCATTGAGCTAAAACATAAAGATATCTTTAGATATTTTTGATAAAATGAAACATTTAATAAAATAAAATTCAAACAACAGTATCTTTCAAAATTTATGTTTTCAATGCAACTTTTAATCGTTTGAACCAATTGGAATTTAAATTTCAGTTGTTTCTTTGGAGCTGTGATTAACATTTTTTAAACTTCATGATTTAAATTTTATGACTGCAAGATTAATAGCTAACACTTATCTCTTAAACCTGACTTTGAAGGACCGTAAAACCGGTAAGAATGTGAATTTCTGGTAAACTACCAAATGTGGATGAGGTAGTCAAGACAAGACCACTGGGTGCCTTGAAAATTATGCATCACAAAAAGCATTCGAGTAATAGCGGTAAGATGAAGGATATCAGGATGGAATTTAATGATTCTGGTGGACGTGACGTCATAGTTACTTCATTTTATCAATTCCATTATTGCGTTTTACAGAAAAGAAAAAATCGTAAATCAAAAAGAAATTTAGGCGAAAAAAGTAAAAAAGCACTAAGTCCAAATTTAATTCGATAATTGAAATTTTCGTCTTATTGTTTTATTCGATTATATAAAATGCTTACATGAAAAATTTTAAAAATATTACTACTATATGTTTAACTTTCCAATGATTTTCTTCTCGCATTACAAATCAAAATCCCTAGAAATAACATTTAACAGTTTTAATAAATTCGCTTATCTTATTCAAGTGGCGTAATTAGTAAAATGATGTATAAAAATGACAATATTGTTTGATAGTGAATTGATTATCATCTCATCGATATCAATTCAGCCAATATTTGACACTTAAGCTAAAAATTTTATCAGTCTATCAGACAGTTTATTGATGAAGCAAAAAAATTTGCAGAATTTGTTCTGCAAATTTTCTATCAAATTTAAAGTTTTCTGTCTATTCTATCAAATTTAAAGTTATCATTGACATATTCAATTATGAGAGCATTGGACTACTTTAACGATAGAATCCTGGCTTGACCTCTTATTTTTATTTCCATCCAACTTTATAATAGCCTTACAATATCAATTTTTGATGCTATAAAAACTTCATTGAGAATATTTTTTGAAAATTACTGATTTTATTCGAAAATAAGAATAAACAAATAACCAACTTTCACTATTTTTTGTTGGATTCTAACAAAAAACAATTGTTAATGTGGTCCGTATATTAAAATGAAAATTCAGTAAGTTCCATTGATTTATTCAGTGGAAGGAATGAAAAATTATGTTATGAGAAAATAAAAGTTGAGCTATATGAGAATTATAAAGCGTTTTTATTAGAATTTAACAAAATAAAACTTATACGAAGACAAAATTTTGGAATGTAAAATATTTCACAAATTATTAAATGCATCGGAAGACGAAGAAAATACGAAAAAGAATGAAATGATTTTCAGCCTGTCTTTTTGCTTATAAATCATGTGCAATTGATAATTCCCCGATTATTGTATTTCAACTTTTTGATTTATATACATTTGACAACTAAATACCGCTGGTTTTTTTACAATCTATTCATTATTTGCACCCATGCAATCATACCTTAACTTTACTCATTATTTATTTCAAACATTATTTTAATGAAACGAGTTATTATATGTGCACTATTTCAATTTGATAGTCTTGCGTTTGTCACTTTATTTATCACTCTATTTTCATCGCAAAATGAAGTATTGAAGAAGAAGAAGAAGAAGAAAGGAGAGAGAGAGAGAGAGAGAGAGAGAGAGAGGTGAAAAACGATTGGTGAAATCGATTTGAAAAATGTTGGAAACAGGTTTTTCTCGGAAAGGTTTGATAACGAAGTGAGCAGCAACATACTGATGCTATCAGATGTTTGTGGTATCTATATTTTGATAACTTTACTGTATTCCCAATGAACGTTTACATTATGACTAATTAACAAAAAGACGGAGTAAAATTAAGTACATTTTTATTATCAATTATAAATGTTTTATCGACGATAAAAATTTTTCTCTTTCTTATTTTAATATAAATCAGAGCACGGGTGCACATTACTTTTTTTTTTATTTCTCCTTCATTCTTTTTTTTTATTTTCTAAAAAACATTCAAGGAATTTTTTTTAAAGACAAATGCAAGATTGTGCTTCAATTTCTGAATTTATTTTACAACCTAATGATTCAAATGATGACTTCAGCTCCGATGAAAAGCAAAGGTTTGTTATCACATTAATAATCATCTATTATGAGATCTTTGCAATAATTATGTGATATTATTTGAATGAAACAAATGATATTCTTTAATTCTTAGAAATTTTAAAATTTAACTAAAGTATGTTATGTGAGACTATTTGACTGTTATTCCTAACGATATTAGTCATCATTGCTTATAATTTTCTTCTTTATGAGCTCATTTTAATTACACGTATAACTTTTCATCGCAATATAATGAATTAACGAAATGATTGAGTGAATGATTGAATACTGGAACTTAATGGGAAAGCTTTTTTTTTCAGTTAGGCTTTTTTTCAGTTAGAATGTTATTTAAATGATGCTAATTTTGTTACAATAATTTGAATTTTGAAACGAAATTTTTGAATGAATTTGCAGGACAAACTCAGTAAAATCGTTTAGTTGCATAGCACCACGCAATTCTATAACTGGACAGCAATTTTATTCCTTAGCTAATGTTTCAAACAATTATCGTGCCATGGAAAACGCAAATGCCAAACAAAAACAATCCACCAAGCTATTCGATCGACCTGAACTTTTCGTACAGGCATTGGTAAGTTTTGTTTTAATACAAAATGATTTCGAAAAACTTTTTTAATCTGATTTTTTATGAAAGTGATTGTTAATTTGAAAAAGTTTATTCTGTTCTAGCACTTACAATTTTTTGCATGATCAGAGCAAAATATGAAAGATAATCAATTGATCAGTAGCAGGAAAAAAGCTGCTAATAAGACCAATCAAAAATTGCTTTTCTAAATTATCTTCGTATTTTCATGAAACATTTTGAATTGTGAAGTTGTAAAAAGTTTAAAGGGAAGGACACATTCTTCCTCTATTCTAATTTGAGATCCAAATGTATTTGAGAGAAGAAATAAAGCGCATATTTACGCAAAAGACCAGTTGGTCAAATATTTTAAAAGAAATTGATTTAGTGACATTTTCTATGAAAAATAAACATTGATTATGAATTTTTCAGACTGAAAAATTAAAAGGACCATGGATTGAACAAGTCTTTCTAAAGCGAGAATGCATCAAATACATTCCAACTTTTGGGACAAATAAGTAAGTAATACTTGAAGTTTTGAAATGTTTCGCTCCCATATCAGTTTTTATTGTATAAAAGTTGTAACAAAGTTTGTTGTTGCAATGAGGAAGAATTTAACAATTTAAAAAGTTTGCATGGTGTCAATCAATTGTAAAATTTTGAAACTATTTCTAAAAAAATTGTCCACACTTATTCAGTTAAAGACTTTGAAAATTTTAAAACTGATTAATAATTGGAACTGATGATTTGTTATTTTACTTATTAAACTATTCAAAAATTTCCGATTTAATAATTTATTTCATTTTGATATAATAATTATTAGAGGCATTAAATTAGTAAAACCGGATTTTTGATTGATATGTAAAACGAAACTACGTTGACATTCTGCCAGATTTCACTAGAAAACATAGAAAGCATAGTAATTAGCAGAAGTATTCCATATCCGGTCACTGTTAATTAACAGAGCGTACTAATGATTATTGCTATTGATGCGAAGGAATTAATGACACATTGACTCTTAAGTTACAGCAAAATTTGAAGATGAAAAAGTTAATTAAGCGAAAATTGCTAATTTTTTTTACGATCGAAATCATTTTAAACGATTTTTTCTTCGCTTACATCGCTTCCTGTAATATCATTCATTAACACTCTGAAGTTATTCAATTCATTTTGCAAAGTGTTTTTTTAGTAATGAAACAAATTGACAATTTTTTTCAGATGTGGTTGCGGACTGTCTTTAAATGCACACAGTTTGGCAGTAATATCACAATTTAGAGTGACAATGATGAACGATGAAGCGACAACTCAGGCAGTACGTTGGAGTGTTGCGGAACATACAAAAACCGCTTATACGGATGCCTTCGGAACTCTCGAATTTTCGGTATTCTTCTGGATAGATGAAAGTGTTTCAAGATTTTTTCTATTTGTCTGACATTAATACCATCTTTTTTCCTAATTATTGGCCTAACTAGGCTTTTTTCTGTACTATCTGAATTTCATTATCCTTACTTGTTCTATAATTTTTTCCAAATTTCGTAAAATTAATTCAGGGTGGCGCTCATGCGCATAAAGCGCAATATGTTCGATTGGGATATGATTCAGATCCATCTGACATAATGTATTTGATGGAGAAAATTTGGGGATTAGAGCCACCACGTCTTGTCATCACAGTTCATGGTGGCATAACTAATTTCGAGTATTCTTTCACTTTTCATTTTTATTTTTTCAAATTTATTTGAATAATTTATAAAATTCTTAATCTTTTAATCTTTACTGTAAAAGATTTAAAAATTTATTACTAAATATTTTCATAGAGTGCAAGAGAAACTTGGTCAAGTGTTTCGAAAAGGTATGCTAAAAGCAGCACAAACAACCGGGGCTTGGATCATCACTGCCGGAATAGACGCCGGAGTGGTACGTCATGTTGCTAGAGCTCTCGATGAAGCTGGTATTTCAGCGCGGTATTTTTTCTGTATCGGTTTAAATCTCTGTAACAATTTTCTTATTGTCTGAAATGAAGCAGAATTGGATTTTAAAAAAAAAATTCTTACAATTAATTCTGTTAAATTACTTTTTACAAATGATTTTTTCAAAAGCTTCCATCATTTCTATCTTACAATTATCATCGAAATTTTAGAATGCGATCAAAAGTGGTAACAATAGGAATTGCGCCGTGGGGTTTATTAAAACGACATGAAAAATTGATTGGAAAAGATATCGTTGTCTCTTACGATCCACATTCTTTTTCTTCAAAAAGTAAATATGCGACATTAAACGATCGACATTCATATTTTCTACTTGTCGATAACGGCACAAATGGAAGGTAAAACATTTATGAATTATCAAATTTTTACAAATAAAGCATAACAATTCAATCATTAACAATTATTGAGCATAGATATGGCGCTGATATTATTTTGCGGAAACGTTTTGAAGAATTCATCGCTCGAAAACAAACGATCGGTTTGGGAACACGACATGTACCTGTCATTTGCGTAGTTCTTGAAGGTGGTACTTGTACCATCCGAGCAATACTTCAATATTTAACAAAGTATGTTAATTCTAAAAAGCATATTTAAATGATGTTTTCATTGATTGAATTGTATGATTTGTTTAATTTTCATAATTTTAGTCAACCACCAGTTCCTGTGATCGTTTGTGATGGTAGTGGAAGAGCTTCGGATCTGATTGCATTTGCACATCGACATATTCAGGAAAATGGGTTAGTTTTAAATAACTTATTAGCTTGTTATTAATAATAACTTTACGATGAATTATACCTTTCAATTTTTAGTGAGTAACATTTCGGCAAATAAACCTAACTAACCCAAGATTCATAATTTTTTAAAATTTTTACAATGTCTTATTTCTTTCCCTAAATGAAACAAAATAAACTTTGAAATTCATTCCTCCCATAATTCATTTCCATTGATCATAACTTTATTTGAAAGTTTTTAAAAAATTGTTTATTAGGCGAAGGAACTAATACAAAATTGTAATAAATGAGAATAATTTGTTCATTCTTGTGCTCAATTTGTCTTCATCTATTTTGATTTATACAATGTATTTTTTACATAAAAAAGAGACAGAGAATTACAAAATATCGAAATATCATTCCTTCGATAAAATCTTTGGCAATAGAGAGATGATCCACGAATTTGTAGTGATTTACCGCGAGAAATTCATGCACAGCTTCTCATCCTTATTGCTTCGGTATTTCGTCACAGTACAACGCCAGCAGAACAAATTCTTGAAGAAATATTATGCTGCGCTAAACATCGTGATTTAGTATGTCAAATTATATCGCAAATAATTCATTTTTGAAAAATTTATTTGCAATGATTTACTTTCAAAATCTTTTTTGTTGTAGTTGACAGTTTTTCGTTTGAGTGAAAATAAAAAGCAAGATGTTGACCATGCAATTCTGAGTGCCATATTGAGAGGACAGAATCTATCAGCAGCTGATCAGGTACACCTGTTATTATAATTAGTCCTGTGATGTATTTGAAATTCAATTGGTTGAAATAAACTTTTTTTGAAACTGAATTGAAATGGATAATTATTTCAAAAAGATAGTTTTTTCAAGTGTAACAATATTAAAATGCGACTTTACGACTTTAAATGCTAATTTTAAGCTTACATTGACACTTGTATGGAATCGGGTGGACATAGCACGTTCAGATATTTTCGTGACAAATCAAAATTTGAATCCACATTTATTATATAATGCAATGATGGAAGCATTGGCATTGGATCGCGTCGATTTCGTTAAACTTTTGCTGGAAAATGGAGTTTCGATGAAGAAATTTTTGACAATCAGTCGACTGGAACAACTTTACAATATGGTGATTTGCATCCGTTTCTTTTTTATATTCCTTTAGAAATAATAGTCATATAGTTTGAAAATATAGCTATACATAATAGCTTAAATTTAATTATTTAGTTGCTTGGGTTTCTGTCATCATAATTAATTAATATGCAACCATGAAATTAATATTAAAAAATTTTTTCTCACATAACATTAGAGATTATTGATTTATGTTCAGGAACAGAATTCAATTCTGCCTCTAATTAACAACAGCATGTCGATAACTGATGGTCAAATTACATTACCAAAAATTGGAGTTATCATCGAACGACTGATGGGAAATGCTTACAAATGTTCCTACACATCAAGAAAATTCAAAAATAAGTATGAAAAATGCAAAAAGAAAGCGTTGGTGAGTGATAAAACAAAGCCATATGTTCCAGAATTTATATTTTTTTCTGCTCACTAAAAATCATATTTCCATCTTTTCAGATCTGCAGAATTCCAAATTTCCGAAGCTTTTGTGTAACACATTCAAAGACAAGGAAAATTGATGAAGTAACGTTCTTACATAAATGTCTTGTAAATTTTCATTTAACAAAATTCAAATTTTCATATTCAATTTAGATCCTTGAATAGTGCAGGAATTGTAGAGTCAAGAGTTAATGTTTTTTTTTCGAGTTTGCAAATGGAGAGAAATAATTTTTCTGGTGGACGTCGGGGATTCCGTTAAGAGCATCGATGTTATTTATCTGTTGCATGTCCAAAAGGCTTTTATAATTATAACTGTTTTAAAACGGGGAAATTTTCAAAGTATCCACGATATTATTTATTCAGGAAGCTAAGAGTAATACAAGAAAACGATTGCACAAAGAAAGTAAAGAAGGTCAGTTTTCATTATTGTTTATTATGGGAAGAACATTGAAATTACCGGAATAATTGAAACTCATCTCTCAAAATGGATCAGAATTTTGTCTTTAACTAATTAAGAGAGCAGTTAGTAAAATTCTTTTTTTTGGAGGGTGGAAAGGAAGAAATATGGAAGAATTGATGATCTTTACATTGACAGGTGACGAATTTCAATTTCCGTTCAATGATTTAATGTTATGGGCAGTGCTGTCACGTCGACAGGAAATGGCACGTTGCATGTGGATGTATGGTGAGGAGGCAATGGCTAAAGCATTAGCTGCGATAAGGCTTTATAAAAGTATGAGTAAAGAGGCAGCAGATGAATACATAGAAGTTGAAGTATCCAATGAACTTCGGCAGTTTGCAGAGTTTGTTTCCCAATGTTAAATTCTTTTAGAGAAGTGAAAGTTATCCATTCGAGAAATTATATCATCAAAACATCATGCCTTTTGTTATCTGAATAGCTTTAATTCTACTGAACTTTTCTTGGCTGACAATATTTAGTTTAACAGTCGCAATATTCCAATGAATTAGCAGTAGTGTGCAGATTAACCAATGAAAGAAAGCAAATCTCTTTTTGATTTGTTCCAAAAATTCAAATTAAAGACATTACTGAAATTAAACAAGTCTTATTTTGCAGAGAATTTAAAAGAGAAAGCTTAAGTTTGCTCAATCATTGTTATCTGCAAAATGATGCGGGAACTCTTAGATTGCTAACAGCTGAATTACCTAATTGGGGACATCACACTTGTCTCTCATTAGCTGTTATTGCCAATAATCGAAGATTCTTGGCTCATCCATGGTAATTATTTCTTTGTCTTGAAATGACTGATGACCAAACAACTTTTCATTTCATTAAATGAACATTTTCAATTTACCGAAATTAATTTCGATCGCTAGCCGGCACTTTCTCAAATGTAAATATTTGAAAAATATGCTAGAAAATTTTGAAATCAATTTTAGAATTTCTTGAGGTAAATATATCGTATCATTTACTATTCTATAAATAAGTATATCGCAAAGTGTTGCAGAAATTTGGTTGCACAAAAATACAAATTTGTATGAACTATATTTTTTGATATCTTCAAAAATTTCATTGTTAAAGTTCAAATTTTTTTGAAAGCTTGTTGCTTTAAAAAAGAAAATTCATTTTAGCTGTCAAATTTTGCTGGCAGATTTATGGCACGGTGGTCTCGGCATCAAAAGGTACTATTTGAGAAGTTATCAGCTATTTCTTCCAGCTATTCAAACTTGAAAGTAATTTTAGCACTTGCCTTTCCTCCCAGCATTTTGCTGCTGGATGTGAAAGCACGAATTTCTAATCATCACGTGGATTCCTTCACGCGGCATTCATTTGTGATCGAAGGGATTGAATTCAATAATGTAAGATTTCTCATTCCACTATTTCAGGTTCTCTCACGCTTTTTCATTTAGCATCAATTTATTCTAGTGATATCTGATTATCAGTTAAAAACTTTTTGCTTCCAGCAATTCAGTGTTATTACTATCCGTTAATTAATTATTTTACAGGAGAAAGAAGATGACGTTCATAGTCAAAATAGTGCTTCATCATCTTTTTATGCATCAGAAGTATGACATATTTTCCATTTTATATGTGTCTTAGCTGGTTTTTTGAAAATTTTAACTTCCAGTTGTTTTAGCACTTAAAAGTAAGACGAAAAAGTAAATACAAGACAACCGCGTTTTCCCAACGAATGTCAAATTTTTTTGAAACAGCCAATTTAATTGGGGAAACTTTACAAGTTAAATCAGGACTTGGTGAGTCGCGAAAATCAATTGGCACAAGTTTGCAAAAAGTTGAAGAGGTATCTTTTCATTTAATTTTAAACAAATTGTTAAGTCATGAAGTATCATTTCTAATTCAGTTATTTAAACCAGGAAGTTGTTGCATGCTGCTAATAGTTTTTTAGAAGTTGGAAAGAGGGTTTTAGAATTAAGAAGAAAAGCATATTTATAGATATTAAACAGAAAGGAAATTATTATGTTAACTGATTGGTTCAGATGCTGTTTAAGAAAAACTTCGACAATTTACTTAATATGAAAGTGAATTCTTTGTCTCTTTCCAAATGTTCTTTTTGTTGACAAAAGAAATATAAACATTTGAAATTTTCTTTCTTTTTTCTTATAGGTGACTCGAAGAACGTCGTGGACGACTAAATTTAGTGTCTTTTATTCAGCACCAATTACAACTTTCTGGATATGGCTTGCAAGTTATTTCGTATTTCTGAGCGCTTACACGTACGTAATATTGGTTGAATTTCAAGTGAAGCCAACTAAAGTGGAATGGTTTCTTTTTGCATATGTTGTCGCCTTTGTCATGGAACATTTTCGAAAAGTAACTTTCAAGTATTTATAATATTTATTATTTAAATTTCTTTTCTATTCGTAGCATTGTAAAAGATATTTTGATAATTCGTAATAAAATACAAAACAGAAATGTACAGTTAGTATTAGTGTTTATGATTATTTCCCTTTATTTTAAGGCGAATAATAATTTTTTTATAAATTTTAGTTGTTGGTACAGGAAGCAAGTACTATTTGTGAGAAAATACGTGTTTACTTCAATCGTTGCTGGAACTATTTGACTTTCTTAGCCATTATGACATTCTTCATTGGTTTCGCATTTCGATGTAATCAATTGACGCGTCATTCATACGGGCGAATCGTGCTGTCATGCAATATTGTGTTCTGGTACATCAAACTTCTCGATTTTATGGGTGTTCATCCAAGATTAGGACCGTACATACAGATGACAGGGAAGATGGTAGGATTTTTGCTCTGAAATAGCTAGGAAATATCATCTCATTGAGTGATAATTGATAATTGTACGCTTTCTCTTTTTACGAAAATAACATTTCTGCAACTGCAGAGAGATTTTAATAGAATTTAATTATATCTATCTTGAAGCATTGTCAGTATCATTTAGAAAAATTTATGATCAACTTATGAAGAATATTTGCTCATTTTTTAAATTTTAATAACTTGTCAGATATCTTTTTTTTTCAGTTTGCATATTGTTGTCAGTTAATATTTTAAAATTGAATATATCAAATTTTTGTGCCTTTGTTTTGCAGTATGAGTTGTTTGTTTTAGATTGTAAACATGATGTATATTCTGGCTTTATTGTTAGTGACATTAATGTCTTTCGGAATTTTACGACAGGCAATCACTTATCCTCATGAAAAATGGCAATGGTTATTGATAAGAAATATTTTTTATAAACCGTATTTCATGCTGTATGGTGAGGTATATGCAGGAGAAATTGATACCTGTGGAGATGAAGGTGAGTTTTTTTTTTTTTGTATAATATAACGGTTTATCTGTTGAGATAGGAGAAAATTTGCAATCAGTGCTTAGCTATCAATAATTGATTTAACAGTTTCTCAAGATTATTTATTCCTAATACTCAAAAAGATGTCAAGGACACCTGAGAGATTGTGAATGCTGCTTATATTAGATATCTCTATCCCTCAGAGTGTCAATTTTCTTCTAGCATTTTGTTGATATTTTCCGCTTTCAGGTATTAATTGCGTTCCTGGCGGTTGGATACCACCAATTCTGATGACCATCTTCCTTTTAGTAGCAAATATTCTTTTGATCAACATGCTAATCGCTATTTTCAAGTATATATTCACAGTTATAGAAATTTTTTTAATCTAAACAACATTAAAGACCCAACTGAATGTTGTTTTTGTGACAAATTATATTAAAATTTGACTTCAATTTGAAGTTCCTTTTCAATAAATTTGGTGGTTTACGAATTTAAAATCGCTTCAGCAATATCTTCAATGAAACAAACGCCATTGCGCAGCAAGTCTGGCTTTTCCAGCGTTATGAGCAAGTTATGGAATATGAAAATACACCGTTTTTTCCTCCACCTTTTACACCAATATCGCACCTTTTGATTCTTTTAAAATATTTTCGAAAGGTTAGAAAAATATTGGCTTAAAAGTTCTGATACATTTTCTTTATAATATTAATATTCATCTTCTCAATTTCTGAAAGAATGAAAAACACCATTCGTCCGTTTGATATCATTTAAAATTTGATTTCCTTACTTTTTATCAAAAATCTATTTTTAGTTACATAAAAAGAGTGGACGAAGAAGACAGGAGAGTAATAAACGAGGAGGATTTTTCGATTTTTCAGTGAGTAAGTCAGTGGATTTTTTTAATTCATAAAATTTCAAACATTTCTTTAATATGAAAACTTTTATATTTTTAGAGCTAAGTTTAAACGATGACGAGTTACGTTTGTTGCATGATTTTGAAGAGGATTGCATGGATGATTTCTCGAGAAAAAAGAGTCTATCACAACCGCTGCAAGTCGATTACTTGAAAACAGCTGTGGAAAGGTAAATTTTTTCCCCTGAACAATTAATTTGGTGAAATCACCAAATAAATTAAACAGAATTGCTTAATGCTTCAATCATGTTCTTCTTAGCATTTCATATATAACTTTGTCGTTTATAATTCTATCGGTGTGATGATACCAGTATGATAAAATTTAAGCTTCTGAAGACGATCTCATTATCAAAACAATAAAGATTTAGTAAAAATTCGTATATTTCAGAACTGATAGCTTGCAAGTTCAACTAAATGATATAGTAAGTGAAGACTGTAATATGAAATTGTTTCTGCGAGAAATAGAATCGAAACTTTGTGTTATCGCGAACAATCAGCAAGCCATATTCAAGCTATTACAAAGCTCAACTGATAAGGAAGGAAATTCTAGGAATTTATTAAACAGCATAGAAGCAGTTAGAATAAATGATCTAGGCGAATCTTTAATGAGAACGAGAGGGTCAGTTGGAATGTGTGCAAACAATAACAACAATGATGATGAAGAAATCAGAAAACTGCATTATATGGATGAGCTTCCAAAAACGCGTGACATCTATCAAATCACAAAGAGGTAAGCTAAAAAACATGGATTTTTAAATTTTCGAATGTTTTTTTGCAAATGGTAGTGATTATAGTAATTAGCTAATCGTCTGTTGTAAATATCACGTCGAATTTCAGGAAAAAAAAGTCATATCCTGTCCAATTAAATTCAGTGTTGCAGTCTGCGTAGAAATTTGCTTAGTATATTCTAAGATTAAGAAACCTAACATTCTAATAGTTAATTTTAGTAAAACTGGGAACAATGCAATGGAGACCAGATAGTCTCTGGATCATCGAACATTTTTACTTTTTAAGAAACTTTTTAGGAAACAGACATTTCCGTTGAAATGTTGATAGTGAAATGAGAGCATGAATTAGAAATTTCATTTTTTTTTAGTTTCAGAAGGTCATTTATTCTTCGAGACGAAGTTTATACATCGATAACAGATACAATTAAGATGCCTAAGGTACAGTACTCTCCAGATGGTTCAGTTCCGCCAACTGCTTCATCCAGCATACATGCAACACTACTTGATAATACGACACTCAGAAATTCCAAAAAAGTAGAGTATATTCTATTCAAATAGCAATCCTTAAGTTATGAATTGAATTTCTTAAATTTTCAAGACAGGAGATGAATTTGCCTATCAAACGTGAACGATGAATATATTCGAATAAAAACTAACCGCTAACGATTTTGGAAGAAATTATTTCAAGTGTCTTCTCTTTCAGTATGTCCCAACCTCCAGTGGTGGCATCAATCATATTTTAAATTTTCTAGAAAACGTTGAAAATGCAAAGAAAATCATTCTGTTTGATCAATCCGTCTGCCAACTCTGCTCAGTACTCCACACAATGATCTCTTTAGCTTTTCTTTTGTCAAATTTTGGAAAACAATTGATTCTGTTCCGAGAAGATTTGAATTCAAAATTCATTTCTATTAAATCATTTATTTTAGGTTTCTAGCTGCACAGTCGGAAAAGGGATAAGTGAAAGAAGCATAAAGCAATCGGAGTGGTCTATTGCGAATCTTGAGGATATGTGTCGAACACGCAGTCGAGAATTGTCAGAATCGACAAGCAGCGACACGGATGATATTGCCGCACAAACACCGCCATGTCTCGAGCTTGTTGACTGATCGGAAACACTTTCGAATGCAACGAATTGAAGAAATATTACTGTACACTGAATAGTAGGATACAATACTAAATGAGCACCGTATGCTACACTCATAAACACAACGCAACATTTCTTCACATTTTAATAAGTTATGTAAAATGCTGTATCCTCAGTCATCGACCTCCGACATCTCCAACAAATCGATATCTTTTATTTTTTCAAAAAATCGACAGTTCACTTTTGATCGTTGCCTTCATTAGCAGATACCGTAATTCTCGCTTTGTGCATTTGAATAATTTGGTTGAAAACATCACAGAATATCAATCCAATGTTACCAAAATCATTCTTACAGCAATTAGAAGTTGAAAAAGGGCGGAAATGTCTTGAAGTTGAGAGCGGTAGTATTTAACATTTTCGTAATGTCTGATAGTTATCCTTTTTTGAGTCTATGACTTTCAAAATTTGCATATTTTAGGTTACCAGTGAGCTCTGTGTATTTCTTTCCGGTCAGTCAAGTCTTCATGAGAATTTAATGTTATTTGGCTGTTTTTATTCTGAAACTATTAGGTAACGCATATTGGAAATAAAAATTGAATACTGAATTATTTACGTCGAATTATCCATGGCAAATGCAAAAACAAAATTGTTTACTCCTAAAGAGACAATTTATCGGGTAAATTAAAACTTGACTACGGTAATCAAGCTCGCTCGCGTCATCGTCTTCTAATTTCATAACGTATTAAAATTTTTAAATCAGTTTCAATTGTCTATATATTTTCAAGAGAAACGATTTGGCCTGCCAGATTTTGTGAAGATAGCTAAACTAGCTTTTAAATGTAACCACTGAACGAATTAAACGCTTCCAACGATTTAACTAAAGTGACTCCAACGATTTAAAAAAGTCAATGTTCTTCCTTATAATTAGACTTAAAATCCGTTTTCCATTTCTAAAGCCTTATTGATTCAACCAATATGTTTATCCCGAAAATTTGAAATGAAATTGATTTATGTCTTATTATCATCATCGCGTTGATCTTTTTCAGTTATCTAATAGTAAAGTAATAACTGTGGTAATAACGAAATTACTTCACAATCGTTGTATACAGAGAGACTATTGGATTGTAAGATAGTATTGCTGTTTTCAGGGTGATCTCATAAATTTGATTTGGAACAGAAGAGTGATAGAAACAGTTATCTGTGTACAGCACACAGATACTGAAAGAAATAATATCAAAACGGAGTCATGCAAAGAATTTGATCAAGAAGAGGCCTCAATGAAGAGTATCGCTGACAAGAATCAGGACAAACGGATCACATCGGTTTTTACAGCTCTTAACTTCTACCGTTCATCTCGGGATCATGTGCCATAAGAGAAGAGTGACATCATCTATGTCCATTGTCCGTCCTCTTGGACATCTCTCTTCTCTTACCCAAGAGAAACTAGAAGAGTTCGGTGGAATAGCGGAGAGCAGAGTCCTTCATGGAATCACTTCATTTCAAATCCTCCCAGTCTTTCCTATAGACAGTGCCATTCTTTCGCTTCTTCATATATGTTGTTCCACTCTTTAGTTTAAGATTATCTGTAAAATTGACTATCTCTCAACTAAATAGTATTTTATAAAACAAAAAATAGAATTTAAGAGCTTAAAATTTATATTAAAATCATAAGACATTCAACTCAAAAAAGAAATTAGCAGAATGGGACCTACTTTTAGTTTTAATCAAAACTGAATATTTCTTGAAAGAAAGTTTAATTTCAAAAAAGAGAAAAAAGATTTAAAAAGTATAGAGAATTATTAGAGCAAGTAAAATGTATTTCAGGTTGCGTTTGACGGGCAATCATTTCAATATATCAGGATTTCAGAAGATTGTGTAACGAGTGAGGTTTCGCATAACAGAGGAAGGAATACTGCTGAAGACGTGCAGAGGTATCGTTACAGCAACGTACGAGATACTGGTAAGCTTTTGCTGTTTGTTGTCATTAAGCCATTTTCCGCAAATTTGGTTATTATTAAATTTAAACAAAGTTCATTCCAGTTGCCACGAATAACGAAACGAACGATAGATTGACGCATTTCCAGTCACACTCCGGAAGGTATTTACGAGTGATAAGTTTTTTAAACCAATTTCAGTTTCTGAGTCAACTGTCAACTTCCTCTTTCGTATCATTTTCACTTATTATATCAATTTAGTGTTGTCGCTTTGCAGAAATAATAAACACATGGATGCTACAATGCATACCACGTTCTGTATACCTCTCAGGCAACGATCGAGTCATGCAGCAAAGCCAGGGGTATTCATTTATTTCTCTTAATCATGCTTGGCCTAAAATTCATTGAATGAACCAAAAATGTTGGCACAAAGTGATATTGCTTTACAAAAATATTAAGAAGAGTGGAATAATTGAATTTTTTTCTAATAAATGATAGTATCAATGAATAAATCATCTAAGTAAGGGTGTAAAATTGTAAAATTCAATTTGTAGGATGAAGGAGGAGTTCCATCCAGACCGATATCACTATCATCACAGCCTCATTCTTCTCGACTAGACAGTTCGAATGAAAGTTATAATCGTAGTAGTAACGCGATGGATGTGTCTCCAGCAAAAGTGGATACATTTGCTACATTCCTACCTCGCAAGTTTTATTTTTCCTACAAATTTTTTAGTTCACTGTGTAAACAGGATACTTGTTGATACCTTTGATGGAAAAAACGATAGGTAGGTAGTTTCTTCTACACGCTGCATAAGTTCGTTTATTTAATTTGGAGGAGATATTTACATATATCAAACATGATTTTTATGGTACATAAGTCTAAATAAAGACAGTTTTGGAGAAAATCTTTTGGAATTTCTTCAGAATTCTTCAACATTTTGTCTGCTTCAAAATTCGGTTTTATTTTAAATCATTATTGCTGTTTAGATGCATCACAGAGAAGCGAATCACTAAATGATGATCAAATAAATTCAACAAAGGTTGTTCCGTTACCGGCATCGCAATCGATGATGATTTCATGTAACAGCTCGAAGTCATTTTTGCTCAGAAGTATTACTCCCTATGTACAACAGACGACAACAGTACAGAAAACGCCATCTGAAGTTATTCAGCCACCAATTCCACCTTCAACACACTTGATCAGTGGGTCGCTGGCTACCAGTCAAACTTTACCTCTCCCGCATTGCAATTTTTCAGTTCCGACAACTACTGGTACACTATCACACGGTCCACCCTATGACTATGCAGCAGATGATAGTCTTTGCAGAAATCGAGATCCTGTATTAATAAAGGAAACATTTCACGAAAACCATTGCTGTGAGAATGCTCCACGCAGATTAAAACTTAAAACAACAGATGGACCATCTCCTGGATTACGCTCTACTTACGGACGATCTGGGTGGCAAGATGGTACGAAACAATCAGTGCTACCCTATCCTGGTTCTGGAACATCACGGTGTTATACAAAACCATCACCTTCGCTACCGCTCCTTCCACTTGGCCAGGCATATGGTCGAGGCGCACCCCGGCGGCTTATATTAAGCAGTTTTTCTGAGTCACATTGGTAGGTTTTAACAGATGTGTTTGTAATTTCCTTTGGTTTTTTTTTTTTTTAAATTTCCGAATTCCTATCAGATCCAAATATTTGATAGTAATCTTTCAAAATTGGTTGTTTTCTTGTGTCAGTTATTGATCTCTTTGCTTCATTTTTCTTTTTCGCAATGCCTTTACCTCAAGAAGGCTCAATCTGCTCTTTAGGTTATTATCTCTATGCTTTGCTTGGAGAGTAGGAATAAACGAAAGAAAAATCTTCATTTTGCGCTGTTGTGCTTGTGGATAATCTAATGAATTTTGTTCTTAATATTACTACTGTTATTGTTATTCTTTCTAAATACTACTTATTAAGTTGCGAAGCCGAATCATTTGGTAAACCAAGTGGATTCAGGAGCAATAAAGAAGGTTAGCCGGGACATATTTATGCCATACGGTTTTTTAAATTGTGCTAATCTTTTATAGCTCATCCAATGCTATGATTACTAATTTTTACTACATCGGATTCACTTCCAAGATATGTCAGAGTATAAGAATGAAGAGTCCAGCTCACACTACTAATTTTTTTTTTATTAATCGTTTTAAATATCGTTGTTCTCAACTGTTTTTTATTTTCTAAGAGTCTATAGTACTTACGTTGTGCAGGAAATGAGCAAGCTTACAACTCATGCTGTGTAGGAAATGTGCCATCAGATGCAACCTCATCAATCATGCAATCAACGTATAATGGTACAAATATTACGTACACCGCAGCGGGCACTGCACCACCACCCAAAACGTATATTTTTGAATTTTTTTTTTATTTTATAAAAATTTGTTGCTTTATTTGCTTTCATTTCCATAAATTGAGTAATGAAAAGTAAGTTTCTTGTGACAATTCATCTATTTGAGTCAACTTTTATTTGTCCAAATCTTTTGCAAATATAACTATAAGCTTCTCGGTATTTTTCAGTACTTTTTTATATTCCAGAACTGAGGGAGGAAGGTATCAATTAATATCATTATGATGAGTACGTATCACAATATTTCAAGAAAAAACCTTGCCTTTTTACCGTATCTTATTTATTTGCTGAGAAAGAACTTCTGGAAAAAAGATTGGAACATGAGCCTTTGGCAAGCTTGTTTTCAAATTAACATTGAAAATTTTTATTTTATTAAAGAATTCATTTAAACTTCACTATTATTTTTGCGGAAGCTATGCTTCGGATGTAGTATACAAAGATTTTCTGAATTGTAACTCTCGAAAATTTAGATTTAGAGGCGATCCAGATCAAGTTGTTATATGCTCTTCAACAACCAGTGGTAGAACTGTAACGTATCCATATCCATCAAAATCAACGTATACATACGCCGAATGTGACACTGATCACTCAAGGACATCATTTAGAGAAGGGATATGTAAATCTTCAATGCACAGGTAATTCTACGCCACATTAAAACTCACTCATTAAAGCATAAAATATGCATTTCAATGTGTGTTAAGCTGCATGATGAAGATAATTTCTGCATTTCGACTGAAACATTTAATGGAGCAACTTGCACTTTCACTTGCTGACACCATTTTTCGATTTTAGTTCTTATTACTACAATTCTCTTTTAGTAACGGTAAATACAGCAAAAGGACGTATAGCACAAATCTCGCATGTCCTCCGACAGCCGTCACTAGTAAGTTCTTGATGAACGTCGCGTTTAGTTCAAGCTTATGCTTAATGATGAAGTTAAACATACTGCATACTCTTTTTTTCATATAATGCGTCTTACTCAGGGAAAATGACAAAACTATTACAAATTTTCACATCCAATATAGCACAGACAGGGTCCGGTTTCTGTAAAATACAATTCAGTTCTAACAACAAAATTCTGCTGTTTTGAATGCACAATTTAATTTTTTCCTTTTCTTCCGTATTCTTCAGTTATTTGAAATTTTTATCTTAATTTGATTTTCACTATAAAAAATTGTGGCATTCCTCAGGAGGAATGCAAAAATAAATGCAGTTGAGTAGCCATAATTTAATTTTAGATCCTTCATTAAAAAAGGAAAGTAATCAGATGGTACATGACGGTCAAACAAGTTCGATGGAAGAATACCAACAAAATTTCAAAGAAGACAAAAATATTGGCAGGCGAGCAACATCGATATCGGCTTTTTCAAAGTTCTACTTTCTTTCTCTCAGCAAAACAAAGATACCCTAGATTTAAAATTCCATAACCTGATTGTGACTGCAACAAGCTAGAATTAGGTTCTACTCCACAATTCAGAATCAAACCTATCGTTATTTCAACATTAAAACTCAAAAGAGCAATTTGAAATTAGGAAAATATTATAAAAGTTTAAAATTATGTTAAACAACTAAGACGAAATTAAACTTATATACTGAATTACTTCGAAAAAAAAAGTCTTTGTGCAGCTGAAGCTGAAGCGTATTTCTCGAGAAACTTGGAATAGCTGAGTGATCAAAAAATTATTTAGTAACAAATTAATGGTCACTTTTTGATCAGGATAAAATATTATTAGAACTGAAAAAGCTGTAGATGTATCAAAACAGAGGTCGATAAAATATAATATGTTTTATTCTTCCTTATGTTTTGAATTTATTATTTCTTTACAAGTAATTTGTAGGTAACTATTTTCTGCGTGCGCCATAACTGAGATCGTTTACACACAAGTTATTAGAATAATGAAGTAATTAAATCTTGAATAGGCACAAAAGGAAGAATCTGATTTGCATTTAAATGAATGCGTAATCTTTATATATATATATATTTGAGCTTTATTAGATATGTGGAATGAGTGAAACACTATAAACTTCATTTCGTAGTTCCAGTCTCTGTGTGTCGGCTGTAAAATTTTTGCGAGGTAGGATGTATTGAAAAACACGAGGT
This sequence comes from Acanthocheilonema viteae, assembly GCA_900537255.1. Taxonomy (NCBI): domain Eukaryota; kingdom Metazoa; phylum Nematoda; class Chromadorea; order Rhabditida; family Onchocercidae; genus Acanthocheilonema; species Acanthocheilonema viteae. The sequence goes on along the minus strand of UPTC01000026.1, from coordinate 52,633 downwards.
AGAGTGCACTGGAAATACAACCAAATGGTGTCTTCATTTTGACGATGTATTGACTGTCAGTATGTGTGCTCTGTGTTGCTACTCGATGAGTGAATGTTTCTTCTTTACTTTTCTCTTCTGTTTTTGGACTAAGGCAAAAAAAATTTTTCAACTTTTACCTTAATACTTGTTCTAAAATTTTTATGTGATTTTTTTTTATTTCAGTACTTGCCTTTTTTAACTCTTACATAAATAAAGCAAAAATTAGAAAATTAACCGTATTTGAGAAACAAAGTTATTGTATTTTAAAATTTGTTATTATGAACATAATAGAATGTATGCAAGGAATTTCTCAACAAAATTTCGAATGAGGAAAGGGAAAAGAAGAAATGATCAAAAACTAAAAGTGTTTTTATTTGTGAATGAGTGTGATTTAAAGCAGCGCTTTTATGTCGTTCTTGATAAAAGAAGAATAGAATGAGATTTTTGAAATCCAAGAAATGTAGATGTAATTTCTGCTTGAGACGGTAGGTATTGCCGATCAACTCACGATCATGTAGTTGAAGGATTTATACTTACTCTTTTTTTATATTTAGGCAAGTGTAGAAAGATATTAGCAGCATTGCTCTCGACTATGAAAAACATATTAGTTACGATGTTCCTGATAATTTTGACTATAGAGGCGAGGAATATTTAATAAGTGTGACTTACTTCGTTCTTTTTGTTTTTATGACAGTGGTATCATTGACTTGTCGATATACGTTCAGTGGCGTTACATGTTGATTGAAATCGACATTGTACCGTTTCTAAGCGATCTGCAAATTTCATGTGTAGCAAGTTGTTTTACGTCATTCATATTTTTGTTTGCTCTTGCATATTGTAGAATTTCCATTTTCATATTTTTAAACTTTCATAAAAAGAAACTAAATAGGGACAAAAGAGATAATTTTTCCTGCCTTATTCTCTAGATGCATTTGATCTCTATTGGATAATTTAAGAACATAACCCTCTGAATTATAATTTTTGCGGCTAAAAATTACTATGTAAATTACAGACAATTACACAACGATTGTAGCGGCAGAAATTAATATAGCAACTCGAGTAAGTTCATGCATATGCATCTTGAAGCTTTTAAGTTTACAAATTGAAAAAAGAAAATGAGTAAAATTTTTGTAGATGGTCAAGCTATGTTATGCAATGAAATTGAAGAAATATTTATGATTATAAAAAATTGCTTTATTTCTGAAAGACATCCATAACCTTGCTCCTTCTCATTTCCACTTGTACAGAACGGGAAACATGTGGTTTATATGAGATAGTACTTATAATGGTAAACATTTCATTTAGCTGACCTTAACTTTTCGTCATTAAAGTCAGAAAACTGCTTGCATAATTTTTGCCTTTGTTTTCTCACTTGAAGAGTGGATGGATTAAAATGTTCAGAGAGTAATTCTTAAATTCAAGTCTGAGGCTTATATTGATATGTAATATGAAGATTGAAAAATGAGAAACAGAGGAAAAGAGAGTATTTAGAAGTTTTGGTTTATTTCTAGGCCCTCAACATAATGGCATAAGATGTAATTGTTCAGTGTCAGTCAGTGACTTCATTTTGAAGCTTGAAGGTAGCGCTGAAAATAGCATACATTGAAAACCAACGGAACTGTCAAAAAGTCCTTTTTTTAATTTAATGGCTAAAATGTTAGAGAATAATCATAACAGTTGTTTCGAGCCTAAACTTTTTGTGATTATTGGGACTGATAATCTGTGAACATAGTGTTAACAAGAAGCAGCAACACTTGATTATACTGTTATATTGCATCATTGATGGCAATTTTTTTGCTTATAAATTTAATCAAGTCGAATTCATTTTAGGCATATTAATTTGATCAAAGTGACTGACTGTAGGAGCTATGAGGTGAATGATAGCTAATGGATACTAATCTTCCAGTTTAATTTTTATTCTTCCTTATACACTGATTACTTCCCAGCTATCAAATATTGTTATTAAATCATGCTTATCTTTTTCTTCATAGAATACCAGTCGCTACGGTGAAGTTATATAATAATTAATATGATAGGAAACAGATAGTTAATTGATGCTCAACTGAGTAAAACGGTTGGAAAAGTACTGTGTTATGATGAAATAAGATTTTTGTTCAGTTTAATGCAAGTAGGTGTATTCTTGTAAATGCTCTGAAACACTGCTGTGTTTCAATCTATGATTCAACCCCTGTCTCTAGTTTAGGTATTTTGGATTATTTCCAGTTTTCTATTTTATCGTTCGTTGATCAGTGTTCCATTTCACGTTGTTTGACAGAAAGTATAACAACTAATATTGAGGCGCGCTTGGTTGGATCAGATACATTTCTATAGGTATGTTTCGACAACGACTAAAACTTTTGAGCTATGATATCCTGAATTCTAATTGCTATGAAAATTTTTTAAAAACATTTTTAATTTTTCACCAAATATTGTCAGAGTAGGAAAAAGTGTGTCTGATCCAGTTCAATAAATGCATTTTTTTTGCACTAGGATGATTAAATATAGAACTGCAAAGAAGTAGTCAGGCTATCAATATAATACAAAATGCTGCTACTGGAATGTTGCTTTTGTCGTCTGCGCAGCAGTACATGCAAGATTGTATAACCTGTCGTATGCCAAGTATAACTGAATTGAACTTATGAAGAATGAAAGGCTACTTGAGAAGTGAGCAAAATCATTTGTCATTTCAAATACTTTCTGGAGATCGCTTTTTTGATTGTTGGCGTACATCACTCATAGCTGACTTTAGTACATGTACTTGCTGGTGTGTATTTTATTTTTACTCCTTTTCTCCTGGTACCACCATTTTCCTATCGCTCATCTCATTCCTTTGTTCACATTATATTTTTGTATTTATTGTTGTATTTTTTTTTATTGAATAACTTGTTTTTCATTACATTACACTGAATTTCGCCACAATCATTTTATTCTTCTCACTCGTGGTATTTAAATTTTGATTTTTAATTTATTACTGTTTGAAAAAGTTTTTAAAAGAAGCAGTACGTAAGTATTACAGTTTTACATCATTTGAAAAACCAAGTTATATCGTTCGTGACGCTCTATTATATTGCTTGCTGTATGCATTATTTTCCTGTGATATTACTGTGATTGATATTTCGACAGTGGATTAATATTCAAATCTCTGAAAATATTTTTGGAATAATCTTTATATTTGCTTTAAATCTCATTTGTTCTTATCAGAATTTTAGACGGTGATATTTTCTACAGATTTTCCTTATCCTCGTTGATACTTTTGGTGAAGGTATTTTCTTTAAATCTTACTTATTCTTGTCAAAGCTTCTAATGAAGCCATTTTCTTCAAATCTTATCTATTTCTATCAGAACTTTTGACGAATATATTTCTGCAAATTGTGTCTATTCTCATCAGAACTTTTTCTTCAAATCTTATCTATTCACCAAAAGTTTTGACGTAGAATCTGATGCCAGCATTTTCAGAATACTTTGTCCGCAATGCTACTTCGCTTCCAGTCCCTTCATTTTCATCTTCCTCATTAAATGATTGTCGATTCAATAGTAATGTAGCGTATGTCCATTACTGGTGTAATCCATTTGGTGGTATGCAACAATATCCGGCTCTCTTTGCTGATTATTTTGCTGGTACTCTTATACCAATGAGTAATATTTGGCCTTATTGTCATCATCACTACTCTATGAATCTTAAGAGGTTATTCTGCCACCAACCAGCTGCAACACAGCATTGGCCAGCAGATGCGACATTCTTCACAGCAAGTCAAATCCCAAGAAATTCCGCATATGTTACCCAGCCAAGGTTGGGCAAACAACGCGATACTTCTCCATTTTCGAGCGGTATTAGTCGAAGTAGTAGTATTGCTAGTAGTGATTATGCTGATTCTACAAGCTCTGGAATTGGTTCTCAAGATAGTTATCATCAGCAAGAAGAATCTGGAAATTTCCCTGCTCATGTAGCAGTTGCTTCGTCTTCTGACGCTGGCTGTTATTCATCGTCACAAATTATCTCCTTAGGTGACAGTAACTTTGAAAATTCGGGTCACAACATTACTGGGACATCACCAATAGCAAATTATGACTCTGCTATTGCTGGTTTTTATCCTCAAAAGCAGTACTCTCAGTCACAGTTAACGGGGATTCAACCGCATGCTTCATTAGACGTTTTGGTTACAGCATATTCAACATATTATCCTTCTGCTGTGAAATTCTGCGATCTACGAAAAAGATGTTTGACAAGGAAAGAGAACTACTCATCGGCCGGAAATCTCAGGTTTCGAACTGGAGCAGGATTTGAAGACATCGTTCCTTCTGCTACTTGCTTTCATGTTTGTCAATCTCCCAATCGCTTCTTGATACCATTAGAAGCGGTTGAATCTTACATTCATTGTATGGAAAGGTATGTGATTCATAAATTCTAATATTTTATTTGGCCTGAAAGATATATTTTTCTAATATGCGTCAGGTAATCAGAATTCTTGTTGAACATTTTTTTGTTCATATAGAAACAGTTTCTCTATTTATATGTTTGGCAAAACATTCGGTTTATTCCGATCAATCATTGAAGAGCATATTCATTGAAATAGCTTTATAATGACTGAAAAAAAGTAACTTTTAGTTGCTTAACAGTATATTATTGCTATCTCACTTTATGATAATTATGAGGAATCGGCTTGTTTTCTATAGATAAATATGATGGAAAGAAATCAAACAAAGAAATAATAGCTTCGTAGTCCAATCATTGCTTGGAATGGTTGATTCGTTAGTTAAAAACTACCGATATAGTTTCTTATTTTCTTACTTTCTCCTTGGTGTTCCCTTCAGTCCATGGGACAACTGTTTCAACCTTTCGGGCTTTTTTGAACTCAAAATTAGGATGGAACGACTTTATTCTCTCATACATGTATTCATTTTAAACCTTTCCTCTATGTATAATGAAAAGTGAAACTTTGAAGATTTATGCAGTTTTAATTCGTTAAAGGCTCAAGAAGTTGAAATTAATAAGGCATGGAAAATCAAATTAGAAACTTGATTTGTTTGCTGAACTACTTGTTATCTACTTGTTACTTGGAAAAATGTAAAAAGTTAGATTAAGAATTCGAAATTTTCAACTACTGCAACAATATTTCTTGAAGTAATACTAAATAACAATACGTGAGGTAATGGATTTTTGATGATTTAATTCATTTTTTATAAAACCAGTTTTTGGAAGAGATGATGCCGCAATATTAGATATGTAAAGTGAAATATTGGGCAACTTTATTCCAGTTAAAATTTAGAATTAAGGACTGCAACTAGAAATTTTCGAAATTGCACATTATTGTGTTAAAATTTTAAAATCTTCATTAGTAACAAGCCAATTAATCGAAATAGTAATTTAGAAATGGTTATCATGTATTTCTTAATATCTTGAAGGAACAAATCTAAGCTAATAGTGATTTGTTTCCAATTTTTAAAAATATGGATAATTTCACTCAAATTCAAATAATTACAAGAATTTTATAGTTTTTCTGCGCAATTGGCACAGTCACAAATAACCTCTGGACAAGTGCATCAATTACCTGAATTTGAGACAACTCATTTCACCTCAGATTTGTCATCACGTGGCACAAATACAGTAACAAATGTTACAGCTGAAGCGCTAAGCACATGTGATAATATCCGAACAGGTCATGAGGTTCGTAGAATTTACTGCTTATGAAGTTTGCTTAGCGTTTCAGCAGGAAAGACATATCAGCTTGTTAGTATGAATCGTACCATATTTTAAGTCGCGAAGAGTTTCGGTTAGCCTTCGCAATTGTATACTGAATTAAATTGAATTCAATTTATTTCATTTCGGTCATCAATCGATTAATTTTAAATTAAAAAGCATAATATTTTCAGAATGTTAGTGGTGTTTCACATGAGATTGATTCCAGAATATCCAATATTCCAGGAAATATTGCTGATGAAAATGATTGTCCGACATTGTCAGCAGATAAATCAAATAAAATAGTGCAAGGTAATAGAGTAGGAATTTTGGCTCTTGAAGAAATGAGGATATTATACAATTTCAAAGATTTGCAAAAAAAAAAGATTTTATATGTCTTATCATCTTGTCTTTTAACAAAAAAGAATACAGCAACGATGATAAAAAATTCAGGAAATGACGCGTACTGTTGACAAATATAGACACACATAATACACTGGAACACATAGCAGAATAATTGAAGAAACTCAGCTGACATTTAGGATAATGTGCAGATGTTTCTATTTTTCAGATCATTTTCTGGATGAAGACTCGCTACTAGAAAATTTGCCAAAATTTGAATACTGCAATGGAAGCGGAAGCAATTTGGCATGTGAATTTACACGTAATGTAAACTGGCTTCAGCCAAAATCGCCAAATACGAAATCAGGTTTTGAGATCTATGGCAATGATAGATATGTTTCAAGACAAAGGAAGCAGGTTCTACAGACAAGAGACATCCATCAAAGTACTGGTATCTCCTCCCGTAGTGCCAATGAAGGAAGGTCAAGAGGTAAGTCGTGTGTTGTCATTTAAAAGTTCTGTCTTTTTTATTCCATATTACTCTTCATCGTCCAGTGCTACCGCGTATTTTCCTAATCGTATAACAACTGACATTAGCTTTTAAACCGTTTTGTTTCATCTGCTTGTTAGCTAAATTGATTTTTTGATTCTAACTCACCAGCACATTTCAGTATTTTTTTCATTTCTCTTAAAAATTTCTATTCCCTTTGTCCTAATACAATTCAATCATCCTGTATTCATACATGACGATATTAAAACCGAGTTTTTTGAAAATGTATATGCAATTTTTTCAAAACTTTTGAATTTGAAACTTTTAATTGATTTAGTAAAATAGACAATACACGTAGGTCAGTATCTGGAGAAAAATAATCATATCTGTTATGCTTATTGAATGCCTCTATTATTTCTTTAATTACTTTCCATTCTCATGAAGTATGGTAAGGGAACTGGATAGATGAAAGGAAGGGAAGGGTGTTTGAGAATTACTCCATGCTATTTCATTTTTCGCTCGACAAATTGGAGTAGGTGTTTTATCGTTGAGTAAGAATAGAGAAGTTCATTCGTATCAAAATATTGAGGCAATATCCGGAAATTTTGAGCAATGAAAAAAGACAGAACTACATTCCGGTCACTGGGATGAATTGGTTCAATCAGCAGTATATAATTTAAAATAAACGTTTTGAATTAATATGATCAAGTCTTTCAGAAGGCTTATTATGTGTTCATCGAAAGAAAAAATATAATGTATTGAATAACTGGATATGTATTGCACATATATTTGCAGGCTTACCTCCTCCGATGCCTGCATATCATCAGCTGAATGACAATAACTGGCGCAGACATTCACAAAATGGTCCTCCATCGAAGAATTACCTTGCACGTCCTTTCTCGACCAGTGATGGCTTTGTTCGTAGTCGAGACCGAAACAATTATGACAAGTAGGTTTTTAGTCCGTGAATGAAAAAGTCCCAGATGAATGTTGTCTGCATTTTATAGCAGTATTATTGAAAGTACCTCTGGTTGTTTCAAAAATTTCTGAAACAAAATCTGAGCGGTCTTGTTTCAAAAAACGTTTTGAATAAGTACTGCAATTCTTAATCAGTAATGAGTGTGAGTTTTAAAGAAATAAGTTATTTAGAGGATTCTCTATGTTACAAAATAGTTGAAAAATTCAATCACAGTTAGGCAGATCGGATGTTAGGTAGGCTTCGAATAAGTAAGAATTAAGAAGAGAGTGCAAATTTAAGTTTCCAAGATATTTTAAAATTAGTCTTATTTTAAAGCTATGATTTTTTTTTCATACAGCTTTTTAATTAACGGCGTTAAGGTTCTATATGAGTAACATGGATCGCAATCGTGATTGTTCTCAGTGTAACAGTTCTGACAGACGTTCCACTCCGAGAGTGGCAAACATCTACAGGTCTGCAAATAGATCATGTAAGTCTTCACATTTTGAGCAAAAGTCGATATTCTAAAAATTTACAATAGATTGAAGTACATCTTTCAAATAATGTAGCGATTTCCAAGACTTTATTTGGAATAGCTACTTAAGAGACATGTTACTCAAAATCGAATATGATTCTTTCTTAAATAATATATAATCATTATTCGATGTTTCCAGCATTTATTTCGTATGACAAGAATAGTTATCATGATGGAAACATTGAAAATTCGTTTAATTTGATGACATCTGATGATAAAAGAGGTCATGGAACTACAGCTTCTGAATGTTTGTTGCATCGTAGTATAAAGCGTAATGGTTCAAACAGATCTCGTAATTCCCCACCGGTATATCTAGCTTTGAAAAGTCATCGTGAATTTGTTAATATTGATAATACAGAGGTTGGTTTTCTTATTTTTCTGAAGACTTTAAAGCTTTAGAAGTATGTACTTCTAAAGCTTTAAAGCTTTGATAAGAAAAGAAAGTCTAGATTACCGTATAGGAAAACTCTGTTAAACACAAATAAAATACATTTTAGAAAACATGATGTATGAAAAAGGAAAGTACGCTATTTGTTTTGAATTTGAAGTCCTACCGAATTAATTTGTATTTCGTTTAGAAATCATAAAATACGTCCCTCCTAAATTCAAAGAAGCAGGAAGAAATAGAAAATTTAGTACCTAACTTATTAATAATAAATTTTACTCCCTAAAATTAAGTTATCATCACTGAATCAATAGTAAAACTGAATATAAATGCTAAATGCTGGTAGAACGGCTTTTTTGAATTTTAACTTGTTTAATAATTTCATTGCCATTGTAGTTATTGAAAAAAAAAATGAGTTAATACCAAGAACTTAACAAGCTGGGCTCATTACGAATTGTCTAGTTCTTGGAGACTCAGCATTACTAATTTCCACCAAGAAAAAAATTTTGTTTGATAAAATGAGATAGTGAGCTTAAACAGTGAATGTTTCGGAGTTATTGGCTTGGCTGTTATTTCAGGTCGGAGCAATTGGTAGTACAAGGGAAGAAAAACTTGGAAGAAATCATAGTCCGCAACGAAGCGCTGAAAATGTGCAAAAAATAGCACACGACGTCGAACAACTGACGAGTTTATTTTGCGAACATGTTGCAGTTTGTGAAGAAGGTTGATTTTTACTTATACTTGCTTAAATATTTAATAAAGTAGCGATATATGTATGATGCAAATGGATCGGGATTTCAGTCATTCACCAACTTAGAACTTATACTGGCTGGTTAGAGTGAAAGAGATTTAGAAATGAAATTATAGCTTTAGTAAAAGTTTTGAGAATAAATATAAGTGTGCAGTATTTATCCAGGATTTTTTGCTTTATTTTCCTGACATTATGACAGCTATTCATCTCTTTTAATTCAGGCATATGTACATAGTCCTAAACTTAATTCAGGCATATGTATTTATTCACTTCGTTGTTTTATTCATATGAATCAGACTAGCCCGTACTTATTTATATATCCTAATATTTTTACCATATTGAATTTAGAATCAGTGGAAAAACTAAGCAGAATTTACACTGATGACACAGTCATGCATGTTTAATGGCAACATTGTTTGTTTGGTTTGCAATGTGTTTAATTTTGAAATCAAAACACTAATTTTTATATTCTTGGGTACAACTGATTTTTAGCATTTTTTTCAAACTTTAATTCACTTTTCAGCAACAAAATTGTTATTCTTTCTACTCCTTTTTTACTTATAGTATACATTATTAAGGCACGATAAAGGCTGTGATACTTCGCATGGGTTAATTTGTATGAATGAGTAAAATTCAATTTGAGAATATGATCCAGTCAGCGTTGGACGTAAAGTGCAATAAATGGGAAATGCTACGACCATTATTTCTCCTTGTCAGTTGATCACACTCTTTTGCTCCCTCTTTCAGCATTATCTTGGACTATCTCGTTATCAAAGATATTTGAAAAAAATTCCCTTCATCCCTTCATCCCATTTTTCTGCGCAACCTTTCTTTGCAAAAAAGCGGAAAAAGATTCAGCTTTAAAAGACTCCTGTTGCAACCAGAAACTTTTCAAAGCTAAATCGGAGTATATGATGTGTACTGCAGTGGATGTTATAGGTTCTCTTGCTATTACTATTCATTGTAACAAAGGAAAGCAAGTTTGCATGAAAGAAAAATCCATTTAATTAAAATTTTTCAATTGTGTTATCCAGGCAGCAGATATTTACTATTTTTAATTTCAAGTAGCTTTTTTCTTTATTCAAAGTTTTTTAAGTAATATTTTTTAAAAAAAAGGTGGTGACATTATCGATGCCATAACACTATTCGTCTTCTACTTCTTTGGAACATCCAATGATTATCCCTGTCATTATCGTCAAACTTTGATTAGCGTATGCCATTTTTCGCCATCTTTGACTTGATTTACTTTCATTACCATAAATTTCATTACATTCATTACAAAAAGTTGAAAAAAAAACTTTCTGCTGCTGTTAACTCAAAATTACTCTAAAAAACGAAGTTCGCTGGAGATTTTTGGTCTTCGAACTCTGGAATTGATGTAACTAATTTGTTCTGAAATGATCTGGGATTCAAATAAAAAATGTAAAATCGTATTATAGATTGACTGTTTTTAGTTCTTCACTGTAGTGCTGGTTGTCCTTTTCAGACTATCTCTACTCTTCGATTGTTAATACCTGCTAAAAGTCAATTTGAACATGGTATTAGCAACTCTTACTGTATCATTATGCGTTACGAATCACTCTTCATTTGAAATTTCTATCATGCTCCGTAATGACATAGATTATGACTGGCTCCAAGTAGAAGAATCTATAATTTCTGATCTACTAACTGATAAGTTTGTTTCAAAATCATAAACAGCTTGTAAAAAATTAACTGCTTAGATAACCTCAAATTTTAAATATTTATTAGTACAATGAGTGTCGTTTGTATTTATAGATTATTATAGTCCAAATAAAGTTTTAAACTATTCTGATGATCTAAATCCGAGATCTATAGTATAATACGAAATTTGTTGAAGCTGTCTTTCATTCATTCTCCTAACAATTTCATTAGTTATTTTCCGGTCTTTGCTTTTAATTATTTAGTGAATTATAATTGATTTTCGTTGGCTTTTTTCAAATTTTTACTTTTAACTATTTCTTATAGAAAGCTAAAGTGTTAGTGTCGAATAAGCTGCATTAATTTACTTCATAAGAAGGCAAACTCATTATGCACCAATTCTTTGTTCAATAAAAATGGCGGCTTTGTAATTATTCTATCAGTTATTGCTATTAACGTACGGTGACAAGCCTGAAGTCTGCATTAGATTTTATTATTGTTTTCGAACATCAAAATCGAAAGCACCTTCACGACGGGTTACTTTCGGAGTTGTGGTGAGCTTTGCAGCTGAAACTGTTGAGTTCTTAAACTATATACATTAGCGACTTGGTTTCTTCCATTAATTTGATTGATTTACTGCAATTGCTACAAATTTCTTCTATGAAATCTCTTCTTTTCCTTATTCACTCAGTGGAGTCTAAAGTCAAGGAAAGTTTTTTTTTTTGTTTTCAAGTACTAACAATACTTGCCTCATTTTTATTACTTTTCTCTTATATAATCCGATGAATTTGATTTCGTTTTTAACTTTTAATACTTAAATTTCTGTGGAAAAGGTTCAGCACAGTAAGAACATTCACGGAAACCAAATTTATTTTGAAAAGTACGTAAATTAGTAGTTAGCCTTATTTAAATATCACCAACTCCTTTGCTTCTTTCATACTAAGCCACTCCACAACTGTTACTGCTTTCCCTTTCTCTAGATCTTTATAATGTGAAAAGAAATGAGCACTTTTATGTAACAGATTCCTAGGTAGATCAAAAATAATTTTTTCAATTATCATAATAATTATCAATATTAGAAATATGTATAGCTAATACTTTTTCAGTTTCTCCTTTCTCATTCTTAGTAAGTAGAACATCTATTGGATGTATCGATATTAAAATACCAGAAGAGGTATTGAATTAACACCAAAACATCTTCTGCAGAATCACTGTCGTCTGCAGAAGTATTTAGTACAAATCCATAATTACAAAGATGGACGACTGCGGTAGATAAAAAGCTGTTGACTTATAATAAATAATCTCAAAATAGTTTTTCTTTCTAGATGTATTAATCGCCATAATGAAAGTTTATTCATGTTTTAATTTTAAGACGCAATATTTTTATTGAAGTTCAACTAAGTGTGATTTTTTAAAAAAACGAAAGTTGCTTGAATATTTTAGGGGAAATTAACTACCAAAACAATTCATTACCGGCAACAATAGGTTTGTCTATTTTCTCTTTTGTTCCGTTTATTGTTGATTCGGCTTAGCTTTTGTTTTGAGAACGTGTTGGAGAAAAAAATGTGCACAACTTAATGATCCATGATTGACAGTAGTTTCATTATTTATATGATTGACGTAGCTAGTTTGATATTTGAATTGACTTTTGTTGCAGGCACTTGTGATCGTGTTTTTGTTGAAGATAAAAAGGTTACTGAAAAATCGGTTTCACCAGCTCGTAGCATAACGGAGTTACCACAACATGACACAGTACAGACTATCGATGCTGATATACTGAATTTCTCGAGTTCGTCCTATTATTCATAACCTTTTTAAATATGAAGCCAATAATTCACAAAAGATTGTCTTCCAAAATCGTCAATGAAATGATGTTAGATGAAACTTTAAGTAAGCTTTCACTAATCCAATTATCTGTTTTTTGTTTAGTTTTCTTTTCCAGCTTATTTTTGTAGGCGAAGCATCTACTCCAGTACAGGAACCACCAGAATCAAATATTATCAATAATAGCGGTTTTGAATTGTCAAAATTGGATGTTCTCAGTGAGGAAATTTGGTATTATCACAAAGCGATCACACAAACGGAAGGCCTTCTCAATCGCAAGCTTCATCTTCGCGATGTTCTTTATTATGCCATTTCGCCTGTCTTTCCCAGTACGTAGTTGAGATGGATGATGGATTTAGTATTTAAACTGATCCTACTGAATGCAGTCATATCTGTAATAAGCCAGGCTTTCATTCACTTTGTTATTTTTGTTAGTCAAATTTCGAACGGAATATTCTTTGATATTGGTAAATTATTGGCTGGAAAAATGATTGGTAGTTATAATTCAAATGTTTTGCAGTGTGTGGTCTATATGTGGTAGGTTCATCATTAAATGGTTTTGGCACGAATAGCTCTGATATGGATTTATGTTTAATGATAACAAATAAAGATGTAAGTTGATAAGTTATTTATAAGTATTAATTTCTCATTACTACTTTACGTTCTTAAAGCACTGAAGTTTCTGGAATAATAATTAGCTACCAATCACTACATGCAATTATCAAAGTTCGTTTTAATCATATTCATCCAAAAGTGATATATTTGTTATTGCCGTTAGTAATAACTGATCACATTTTCGAACTCCTTTCAGAATCCATTTATATGTCATGTTTTTTATAGTTAATCTCTCTCACATGAATTCTAGATAAAGTTAGATTTTTTTGAAGATTAAAATGAATTTTTAGTTTTTATAAAATAAAATGTTTTCAGCTAGATCAACGAACAGATGCAGTGGTAGTGTTAAATATGATCCAAAGTGCTCTAGCTGAAACGAAGTGGGTTTCGCACATGCAACTTATTCTTGCAAAAGTGCCCATTTTGCGTATTCGTTTTTACGAGCCCTTCACTGATATCACTGTTGATTTGAATGCCAATAATTCGGTTGCCATACGCAATACACATTTGCTCTGTTATTATTCTTCATGTAGCTTCTTTTTTCTTCATTTATTATTTTTACTATACTGCTTTTTTTCATGTTTATGTTCTTGAAATTAATGGGAAGTCAACGTAGTCATTATTTCTGCTTAAATTGGGAGACTAAAAATGAGGCAGAACAAAACGGGTTTTAAATAACGCTAGAAAAATGTTACATTCAAACAGTTGTACTGCTGATTTCAAAATATTCATCGTATTTTTTATTATTAATTCAAAATTTTAGTTGACTGGAGAGTTCGGCCACTAGTGAGTGTTGTCAAAGAATGGGCAAAGCGAAGAGATATCAACGATGCGAATCGTTCTTCCTTTACATCTTATTCACTCGTTTTAATGGTTATTCACTATTTGCAATGTAAGTTTTTCCTATAATATGATTAAATCGGCTCGAAAATCCATGGACTGTGCTCAAAGGCATATCGAATATCTATTAAAAAATCTAGTGTCTAAACAAGAAAGAAGCTTTGTATTTTGCTGAAGTCTAAAAGAATCATTCTCCTCCTTCTAAGCTATCACATTTTTTTGATGTGCTCTATTTGTTTTTGTATAGAAGTGTCTTTTGTTTTTGAAGTTTTGTTTGTTATGATTTTTTTAGATCTTATGAGTTGCTTTTTATTGAGTTTGTCTCTAGTTAAGTTTCCCGTATTTTATCCATATACGGTTAGGCAATCACACATGGTAAAATATAAAAAAAAATATAAGCACAAACTCAATAAAAAAACCGTCCATGTGGAGGCTCCTACCAGACGAGATTGATTTTGGTTGGCACTATATTGAAGCTGAGTGGTTGTGATATTTGTCGTATTAATAAGTCTTTGAGATTTTTTGGTTTTGAGTTTTTTGTTTTTCTTTCTTTAGTTAGCATATTTTATTATTTTGTCTGTCTGGTGCAGAATGTTATACATCTTTGACTGTTTATCCTATTTCTTATATGAGAGGCTTTGTTTTGTTATCTGAATTGAATATAGTTTATTATCACAGGACGATGGTCTTTGGTTATAATATTAGCCTACTGTTATACTCCTGTTTTGATATTTTATTTTATTGGGAAGTTTTATCATATTGCTAATAATCGTTTGATCTATTATTTGCGTGGGTTTTAAGCTAAATTTAAAATTATTACTTAATATTTCCAATCTTCTTTTTCTGGTCGTTATATTGATCATCACATTAACAACTAAAGAATTTTTTAAATCTTCTCTTATTCATCTGATTTCGTTATGGATTAATCCTTTTGTCATTGCTGTATTAAAGATCACTTGTTTGCAGCGGATTTTCTACGAAACCAAACTACTTTTACATCGAGCATTTGCTATGATAAATTAAGATTTACTGGCTCAAATAGAAACTCTATGCACTCTATATTCTCTTACAAATTCCAGGTGGCTTGAAGCAGCCAATTTTACCATCGTTACAAGTAGTATATCCAAAACGATTTAGCGCAAGTGCTGATGTACGCTCGCTTAATGTTTCAAGTCATCTGGATCCGCCACCAGGATGGGTAACCAACGAAACGATAACGCTTGGCGAATTACTTATTGGTTTTCTCGAATACTATGCTTTTAAATTTGAGTAGGTTTATATAATTTGAAACTTCGCATTAGGTAAAAAGTTAAAAATTACTGAAATCTGTAAACACAGATAAGTTTAATTAAAAAATATATGTAATTAAGTCGCTTATTGAGCTTTGATAGTTTTTATGCCACAATAAAATAGACGTCTGATTAATTTTTGAAAAAATCCTACTACAGCTATTTGAAAGATGCGATATCGGTGCGTTTGGGTAGCAAAACAGAACGTACGGTGGTTGCACGACAACCCTCACCTTATAATAGTAATATTGCTCAGTGGAATTGCATTTGCATTGAAGGTAGTAATTAACTGGCTTTATTTTAAATTAGATAAAATTATGATATCGTGCCACGAACTACGATTGCAAATTTGGGATAAATTCAGTTCAAGAATTTAGTTTTACATATGAAATAGTTTTACAAAGAAAAAATTTTACAAAAGATTTTAATTTCAAAAACACATTACTAAACAGTTAAGAAAGATTATACACTAAATAAGAGCCATCTTAACTATTTGGTGGTGATTTTATATCCCCTAATAGTAAAGAGTTTTCATTAGACTGTGTACCTTATAAATGGAAAAGAGGTGATCAAATGAACCAAATCAGTGTAATCAAATGAACCGAAATCCTTTTTTTAATATACGTTTTGTATAACATTTTGTTCATATTTTTTTCAATGCTTATTTGCACTAGTTTATATACATTTTCTTCATATTTTAATGCTTATTTGCAGAACCGTTCACTTTATCAAATACAGCTCACTCCGTCCATAACCAGATGGTTTTTGATGCAATTCGTCAAGCATTTGTTGATGGTTGCTATGAATTAGATGGTAATCGCGACCTAAAAGCATTTCTTGATGTTGGACCAATTAATGTCAGCATTGGATCACTAGTGGGGTAATTCAGTTATTCTTTTCTTTGTTTTTAATTAAAAACGAATTTTTAATAATACAAATTCTAACTCAAATACACAACTAAGCACCTTAGCGCAATCAGAAGCAGGTTCACCAGCCACGACGAGTTCTGGTGATGTGACGTTAGCCAGTAAACATCTGTTGATAGTTTCGCTGAAATTAAACAAGAAAGGATGTAATTTCATGAAAGGAAATGAATCGCTATTGTTTGTTCCAGAATCTGAAATGAAGTTGGAAACAGCTATGGCTGTTCCACTTAACGAGCCGATTTGCATAGAGCAATACATGAGGTTCTTTTTTTGGAGGAAGGGGTGGGATAAATTTTGTAATATGTCTGTTGTTTACTAAGGTGCGATCTTGTCTCTTATGATTCATTCATTACATTCTTTTTTCGCTGTTTAGGGCTTCTTTGAATCATCAAAATGAATTTATTTTTTCGATACTTTAACCTCAAGATATTCATTTAATCGTAGCAACTTTCATTGCAGCCAGAGAAATGCATTGGTCAGCTATGAGAATGAAATAACAGATATAGTTAGCAATGGGGAAACTCCAAAAAGTACCATTGTTAGTACTCATCAATGTTTATTTTATCTTTTGAATAAATTAGTGAGTAAAAAGCAGGCATTTAAAATCATAAAGATTTGATTCTAAAAGAGGTATACATTCGCGAACGCCCGGAAAATCTACTTTTTTCCAGGATTTCATGGAAATACTACAGTCGGGAGTGGAATCTGATATTACATCATCTCTGTCTATTGATGATCAAGTAACTTCAACGAAGAGCGAGATTTCTAAAACTGTACTGTCTGAATGTCAGCCAGAACAGCTGCAGATGAAATCTGATGATGAAAAGTGAAGATTTTTTTCCAGATTTTATTGGAAGAAGATGGGAAGTTGCAAGCAAACTCTGAAAATACAAATCTTTATTGTCTGGCAGTAGTATTCTGCAATAATACTTCAAAATAAGGAAGTATAGCGTTAAATTATATTGAGATACTCTCTAATATTATCGGTAATATTTATAATTGCCTTATTACTGCTAATTTGAATTTGTATTTTTTAGACAGCGTGTTGATTTATCGAGATCATTTGAAGTCCTTACTAAGGAGAAGAATGCAGTGGAAGAACAGCAGTTTGCAGGTAAAATAACTATTCAACGACGCTATAAGACCAGTCATCGCATGTATGGTTCAATGGGATGTACAGATCGAAGTCATTTGAATAAGTCGAGTTTAGAACAACCGGTCGTGCGAATAAGTTATCGTTCTGGTACTGCTTCATCTTGACTACCAAAGTCAGGGTAATACGGCTCATGGCAAAATTTTGATGCAATATTTTCATGAAATACTTTTGGATATTAATGTAAGAAAAGCCCAAAAAAATCTTCCTTTGCAGATTTTGTTTTTATTGGTTTAATCTTATGTTATATTTGATAATTGTTCGATTGCTTCTTTTTCTTTGCCTGGATCCTTAAATTTTTAAAAAATTGAATTTTCTCAAATCTCGTGAAATGCCAACTTGAACTAGTTTTCAGAGATCTCGTCCTCATCTGTAACTCTCCACATCTCGTCTTTGTTATTATCATTATCAATCTTAATTCGCTCTTTCCTGCTTCGAATTGTCCTGTATAGATATATTTTTGGATTTTATTCAAATCCTATTTTTTATCATTTTCTTACTTCCTTTTGACGCTTATTATCATGAATATTGTCCATATTTCAGGATCTCGAGCAAATCAGCGATTTCTCGAATTTTTTTTGATTTTCTGGGAAGGTTGTTGATGGGAGAATTACTGAGCTAGAAAAATTCTCATGCGGTGAGAAAAACTTAACTGGGTCGATGTTTTTGTTTCACCATCTTATATATTGGTTATTTCACTTGTTTTTATTTCTTCGACTTAATCCTATTTGTGCTTATTTAATTTATTTGCAATTTTTGTTTCTTTCTTCATTAGAAAAACAAACAAAATTACAAAAAAAAATCAGTTTTTTAAATTTCTGTTTCATTTATTGTGTTTTATTCTAAATTTTTCTTATTATTTTCTTTACTGATTTTCATCGACAACTATGTTTTGTTCGATGACCATTAATCTTTTTATTGTCGAATAGACCTTATTGAGTCTCCTTTAGTCCATAGACTTTTGAGAAAATTTTAAGAACTGAGGATTGATAGATTCAGAATCTCCGAAATAAATTCACATTTATTCCTTTTATTAGGTTTTGCTCTCAACACTCTCTCATTTTTATGTATAAAGAATCCTGGATATTCTCATGTCCAACAAAAAAGATTTCTGTCTTTCTTTTCTTTTATACTATTGTATTAGAAAGAAATTGTATATTTTACTGGTAGTTTTGATTCCTCTGCATTGCTTCATCGTCCTTTAGATTACGTGTGGTTTAGGTGTTTCTCTATGAATAGTCACATGAGTATTGTTTAGATTCTATTTACAAAGGTACTTCTCATCCTAGTGATTGTTTAAAATTTTTCGTTCCGATCATTTTGTGTTTCTCCATTGTATTATACCATGAATGCTGTCACTATTTGTGATCCACTATGTACCCCAGTTTGCCAGTTTGATCTTGTTTTTATTTCTGTACCGGCCAGTCATGTTTGAGAATTACTGGTATAAGCAAAAATCTAATCTTACCTGTTGAACTTTAGCTCAGCTCTAAGTTACTGAGTTTCTTTCAATCCACTGAATTTTCTTGTATAACTAAATCACTAAATTCAAATGGATTATGTTAAAAAAAATTCTGAAACAACGAGGAAAATAGTGTAGGCTGTGCTGGTCCTGTTCATTAAATTTTTAGCCATTTATCTACTGCTCATCTTTTCTTTTTGTTCTCCAGCAGAGTTCAAGGCAATGATTCTGTCTGGAAGTGTGGGTCAAATTATATTACCAATATATTATTCCATTCTATATTCATCAAGGAAAAATGACTTGCTCAATGTCTCAGTTTACTGCATCTTTTTTTGGCACACTGTGCAATTTTACTGTGCTATAAATTTTAGAAGAAATGTTTACGACATATTCATGTGTTACTAATATATGAACGTCTCTTTGTTGCTGTTTCAGAAAAGAGACATTTCCAATGAAATTTGTCTTCCCGTATGTATATTTAATGTGAATCATCCGGAAATTTATTTGATGCATTAGGATGAGAGTATAAGACTTAACTTCCTCATGACTGTTAGATACGTTTTTTGCACAATTTCACGAAACAAGATGATTGCGGAAAGCATTATTTTTCCCTCAGATGAATAATCTCCTGTTTTTCTAGGACGCAGTAATTACTTAAATGAGCAACTGAATATTTATAGATAAAAACCGATATTTATGCGAAATCCGGGTAAAATCTTCATTAGATACAGGCATAACGTAGTAGGCATCTCAGGTAAATTCGAAGTTTACTTCCATAATAAAGTGGTTAATAATGTTCGTAACTCAACGAATCCACACTGGAATTTCAGAAAAATCGATTTTCTTGAAACCACACGGAACAAATATTTAAAACTATTTCATGCGATACACATAACACTGCGAAATTGTTGACATGTCCAAACATTTCCCTTCATTTAGCGGTAAACGGTGACATATTGACTGCCACTGTTGGCGAGCTGTTGTTTATATTACCATTGCACTGGCTCTGTTGATACTGCAAAGCGTAAGCAGTGGGATGAATTTTGAAACCATACAATCTGAAAATATGATGATAGTGCAAAGGTTTTGAAATCATTTTTTAAAATGCTAAGTCTTGTATCACATACCGGTATGCTTTCAAAGTTTTGAAGACAATGAAAGTTTCTGTATTCGAATACATTCAACAGAATGATCAATGAAAGAATGGAGGTCACACAACATAAATTACAAATAAATTGTAATTAAAAGCGCACAAAGTTCTTGAGAGGATATACAGGAAATTGAAATAATCTTAAAAAACTAGCTACAAACACTTTTATATCCCAGTTCATAATCTACTGTACCATTTCAATAAAAATTCGTGTTGTATTCTGAACTTAAAATGACGAACTTCCCTAAAATCCATTTGAAACCAATTTACTTTGACACGAATTATCAGACAATATAGCAGCCAAAGTGACTGCCTCCAGCTCCAAAGAAAATAATTTATACCGTGGAACAAAACTCGTTGCAGGTCGTTTTGGTCTTTCTTCAGGATGTACGAAGAAAAGCATATGAGGAAATCCTGTACCAAAATAAGAACCATCAGTATTCTGATGCTTTGATGATTTTGGCACATACACATCACAGCAACGAGGGCAATAGAGTTTTACCATCGATTCGCCAGGTACATCCGAAAGCCCTGAAATGATGAGAGTTAATTTATGGATCTCCAAAAAACAATCCCAGCCTATTATAACTGCAGTTGAAATATTTGTTTTTGACCACTAATGGTTAGGAAAATAAAGAATGCAAACCAAACCATAGTTTTAAAACCAAATATTTGAACTTTTTGCTTGTAAGAGGGAGAGAAGGTATACAGTAATAATTAAAGTAATCAAGTGATATAAATAAGACATGAAACACAACTGTCGGATAAATTGACTGTAATAAAGTCTTAAAATTTCAAAAAAGTAAATATTCGCCTATTGGTAGCATTGGTTGATTTTCGCAGTAAACACGAGGACATACGCCAAAATCATGATCATGCCATTTGTCAATCATTTGTTGGATTCCACGATTTGTAAGAATGTAGCGAGCATGAATTAGTCCATACAACATTTCAGCAGCTTGCTCAACCAAATCTGATTGATTCGGATTGTCTTCAAAGTCATCATCTAAAAAAAAGAAAACCTAGAAATGAGTCACAGCTTTTGGAAAGATTATCAGATGAATATGAAGAACCAATACTGTAACAAAACATAATTGAATACTACTTGACTTGATTTACATACAAACTGTATAAATTTATATACAAAATTATATACAAACTGTATAAATCAGATCAAGTAGTATTCAATTATGTTTTATTACACTATTGGTTCTTCATATTCGTCTGATAATCTTTCCAAAAGCTATGGGTCACTTTCTATTTTTATAATTATAATTTCTTTACGGATATTCTACTCTTTTTAGCTAAAAATCAAAACTTCCCGAACTAAACTTTTTTCATATTAAAAGTAATTAATGAGAACTAACAAAGTCTTCCAATGCAACAGAAGATGAATTAGTCTCAATTAATGCAGCATGCCAAATATTAAGAATTAACTTTTATCACAGCTTATATTATGCCAGTAATGAAAATGAAAAAAAAAACCTGGCTCTAAATCCAAAATCATATCCAATGCTTGTCGATAATGTGGCACTTGTTCATTAAGACCTGTCAAATTAAATTTATCCTGGATGTATTCTTCGTCTACCTGAAAACAAATATGAAAAAAGTGCGTGTCTTCGTTGGTGAAAATTGACTGAGAAAAAAGATGTAATAAATATTTTAATATAAAGACTCATGCGGCTAACTAACTCATAGTACGATGAATTCCAATTCGTCGTACAGTGTAATATCAAAGAACAAAAAAATATGTACAAAAGTAAAGTGATAAAACGAGAGAATAACTATATAAAGCGAACTGCAAATATGATTTATTTCTTATTCTCAACTATACTAAACTGCTCACAAATTTTCTTCCTTGCTATTAAATTAAGAACTGTTAATAACTGACTTCACAGAAGAACTCATTCCCTCGTAGGCCACAGAACCACGTAATCCACGACACTTCCTCCGAACTACTCATTTCGGAATCGGTGTGATACTGCAACCTTCTCACTATTGTTTCTTTGCTGAAATATGCTTTTTCAATTTAAAAATTACGAAAATCATCCTCTACAGTTCAAACTTTTGTCAATTTAATACTGATCCAATATCCATGTCATATTGAATTTTTTTTAAGAGTAAAAAAGTATAGGAATGCGGAGCTTAAAAAATATATCTAATTAGGACCTGAAGTGTAGCTTGCTCAGTTGTTTAGTAATATAGACGGATCGGTCCAGTTTCAGATAGCGTTACACACCGCTCTACAAATTGTGTCAAATGTATAATTCGTATTCGTAATGACAAGTTGATCCAAAAAATAAGTTGACCTAAAGACCCCTCCCTTCCCTGTCTGCCTTCCCACATGTCCCTTACCCAATCAGCATCAAAACGCAAGATCACCATGTTTGAAAGAAGGAAAACGTGGCCCGACCAGATGGTCATGATGTAAAACAAAATCTCAGATATAGGAACTCTTGACGGTTGCTGTTGATTGCAAAGGTGTCCCAAATGAAGTCATCCATTTGTTATAAATATCACTATATTATCTAAGACTATTAATTTGTGAAAGAAAATTCTATTTGTAATTTATAACTACACTGCACTCAATACGAATCTTTCAATAATTTGCTTATTTATTCAATTCTCATTTCATGCAAATAAAATTTCTGAAATATAGTTAAATATCTTTTATGAAATAATTTAACCAAATTTTTGGAGCTATTGATTATAAATGAAAGAATCCTGAAATGGGTTAGTAATAGAAACTTTGATTGTTCTGATCCGTTTCCTTTCAGCATACTGCTTTTCTTATTTTTTTGATTATAAAAAAAGGTTTAGGGTTAACAATCACAGTATTAATAAAGCCGAAGCATTATCTTGGCTTAATTATGCTATCAGATTATGTCATGGTCACGCATTTCGATCAATTAGATGATAAAATTAATGGAAACACTAAAGATTTGGTCATTAATTTTGTTAAGGTGTGGCAGAGGAATTAATACAAGAAGCAGTTGTAAAAAATAAAGAAAAAATAGCAATAGTTAAATTTACTATCTGGTATAACATTAGGAATGCTAAATTAATTAGGCATTAACTGAAAATAAATAATTTATTATAAAGAAAATGTGTTTTAGAACATTGTACAAATCACAAATTGCTTAATTATTTCATTAATAATTCAATTTACATAATTTTAAGTGATTTACATCATGTAATATAAAGCAAGTCACGTGATGTCATATAATTTAAATCGCGTAATGTAAGTCAGTTTTATCAAGTTTCGGAAAATAAATCCGTTAATAGTGATAAATTTATACTCATCATTGTGACTATTCGACTCTAAACGTACTTTAAGTCGATCGCTCTTCTTGCCATCATCAGATGAGTTTTAGTCACAGCTGAAGCTAAGCTACGTTACTTTCTTCAAACATTCATACTTTTATTATGTCACACTTAGCTATTGCTACTGAACTTACGAAGCCCCGGAGGCTTTATACTTTAACAAAATGCACTTGCCAATAATCTATAGTCGTGATAACACTCGCCAATTTATTATCAGATTTCGGTTATCAATTTTGTAGATAGCAATTTTATCATAGAATAAGCTGTTCACTAAGAAAGCATCCTCGCGCTCACGATGTGCAATTATCAAATATTACATTACAGTACTGATTTTTACAATTAGCAAAAAAAATATTAAATACAAAATATTAATCCTACCAAATTTAAGTTTAAACACATTTTTTCCATCTATCAGTGAATATTTTAATCTTTTCGTAGTGCTGAGATGAAAATAATCACAAGTTTGAAGAATTTGCAAGATTTTTGCAAATCTAATAATTGTTAATTAGATGTATTAATCAGTGGACGAGATAAACACGTAATCATTGACTAATAAGTACATTTTACTTTATATAAGGTTCCAAAAGAAATGACTTAAACTATTTCGATTTAGACAAAAGACAAGAAGAACTTCTCATTTTCTAAATCGGCTAACCGGATTAATTGATTATCGATGTATCTAAATCACCCATCGTCGTCAACATCAATTAACCAATCTAATTTTAAATTAATCAGTAACAATGTCATGAATTCCAACGATTTCAATTGGCGCAATTATTCGTACAAACAATTCATGAAATTTTGAATTTGAATTTGGCGCCAATTGTTTGGAATGCTGCGCAGGAGAACAAACAGCATGTGTGCTGCTGCGATTTCCCAGATGGATTCGGGCGGATCAACGGTGGTGGTTACTTTTCGCGCGGATAGGGCTTGTTGGTGTTGACGATTGCCTGCCTGTGAACCGATGAGGGTCATTTGATCATGAGGAAATGCGCAGAAATCTAGATAAAGCGATCACTACTAATTAAATTGATCTTATCCATGATTGATCTTTGATCCTTTCCTATACATGAAATCATTGTCAGCTAAGTTTAGTTGAAGACGAAAACAGTGAAGGAATTGGCCGTTGTTTGTTGAGATTTCTTTATATGTCACTTTCTGGATTCGAGATGACAGTGGAAAAATTACCACCGAATGAATTTGTAGTTAAGGTATTATTTATGATCATCAATTTTTCAATGCTACTTTTATTCTATGTTGTTAATTTAAACTTTTGACTTCGGAAAATTTTTCGGAAATTTCGTGTTAATTGCTGTGATAGTTTTAGGTACGCAGAGGCCGTATGGATCGGCCAGTTTACATGAAGAGAAGAGCCATTATGATATTCAATCCTGATCAAAAAGACATTACTTTTTCATACGA
Source organism: Acanthocheilonema viteae (assembly GCA_900537255.1). Lineage (NCBI taxonomy): Eukaryota > Metazoa > Nematoda > Chromadorea > Rhabditida > Onchocercidae > Acanthocheilonema > Acanthocheilonema viteae. The sequence continues at coordinate 27,810 of UPTC01000026.1, read as the reverse complement.
TAATTGTTGCACTGTATGCTTTATGTTTCTATGATAATTTATATATTTATTTTATTCCAATTCGAAGCTTCATTTGATATGATATTATATTTTTTTCTTTTCTGTCTTTTCTTTTAACTCTTTTATAATCACTATTTTTCCTTCAGTTTAAGTTTTCGTTATCCTGTCGAAATTTCATTCGGGAAATTTTACTGCACAAGAAAAACCACATTCAACTTTTCAGATATTAAAAACGAAGTTCATATCGCAAGTGCCTTGGTCACCGCCACGAGGATGCACACTGCGATTCATGTCAGACACTCGAAATGAGGAGGAAATGATTTTAGAATTTGAAGATCATGGAAAACTGATGGAAGCATACTCTATTTTAAAGAGCAGATATTTAGGTATTATATCGAATCTTTTATAACCTTCATTACAAGCAAAAACTACGAGTTAGTTATACTCTTAGATCAACTTGATAGAATACCTTGTGATTTTTATGACTTTCTACATACTTTCTACATTTCTACATTTTTACAGACTTTCTATATACCTTTGAAACTTATCACACACATAGTTTTATATTTGCTTCTTTCTGTTAGAATGCTCTAATTCTAGACTATATTTATGAAATGATTCTTTTCAAAACAAAAATGTATGTATAAACTTTTGTACATAAGAAATTTAGCTTTGTAAGATCTATTATTGCAGAACGATCGCAATTTGTTTTTTCGAGTGAACCGCACAGTAGTCGAGGCTTGCATACAACTACTGAGGAAAGCGCAGTGGAAAGACCTGCTGAGTTAGTTATCTTTTCATTGAAAATGTGTTACACTTATGGTTTTATCATATGCAAAAATCTATGCCTATTTCAGTATCGAAACACCTTTAATGGTTATGGATTCTCGACGAAGTCACGTTAAAGACCGTGAGTTCTTTTTTTGTTATGAAAGTTTCAGCAACTATTCTAACGGAGCATATTTACATTGTGCTCAATTGGACAATTTATACACCAGTTAAGAAATCAGATTCTATTCTTAAAACGTATGGAAAACAAATATTTTAATATGTATTCAAAATGCAGGAATGTTGCGTTTCATATAATCAACGAATCTAATTTGTTTGCGATACTTCTGTAATTTCACTTTCTTTGGAGGTTGGATGAATTGGGATGCTTTAGCTATAGCAAATCAAATTGATAATAAAAATCGGTTTCCGAAGAAAAATGTTACAGAAGAGGATAATGTTTAGTCGTTTCTAAATTTACTCGGTTTACCGAGAAAATCACATATTTAATATACCCATAAAAATAAAAAGGATCCTCGTGAATAGAGGATTTTAACATTTCTTCTGTTGTCCTTTTTTTCTATTTCTTCAGTTGGAAATGATTAAATTTTTTACTGTACTTACTAATTTTGCGATATCACTTTTTAGTTATAGACATGTTCGAGCGTCTGTCATTTTCGCCGCCAAGTGAAAAACGATCTAGGCAGTCTGAACCACCAAGTGAGATGAAAACAAAACATATAAAACCGTCTCTTCTAGTGGAACGCGTAGAATTGTCGCCGTCGACAGACCGTCTAAAATTCTCATCGCTACAGTAAGTAATTTAAGCAGGAAAAGTAAATAAAAGTAAGATACTTCACATTTTTTGTTTTTTTTTTACGAATTTTCTTTTTTTTTCAAATTAACTGTTGCTTTAAACATGCAGATCCGAAGAATCAGAGAAGATTAAGAGAGAGCATGACCCGACTTTTGCCGAATACTACAAGGTGGGCGATCTCTTTTCGTAGTCTTTTATTTTTTATTTCATTTGTGCCAGGTTCGTTGATATCCATTACAGGAGGGATTTTCTCCAGTGCAGTTGACACCAGCAATATGCACTCCGGATAATTATAAAATGGATGATTACATCATTAAGCCAACTACTTCGAAAGAAAAAATCTCTGGGTGAGTTTTTGAATCCATTTATTCTACCGCATTTCCAAAAACAATTCGTGTAATTCATATAAAGTACTAAATATAATAATAATTCTATCATTTTGTCACTAAGCCAACTGAAAAAAGACTTAGAAGAATCTCCATTGCAACACGTGATCTTCAGTCATATATGTTCAACGATTGTAATGAATTGAATAGCCTGATTTTCGTCCAAGTTGCTTCTAGTTCCCAGGATTTGTTTTCTCTCAAAAAAACAAGTTTTTTTTTGAAAGGAGGTTATAATAATGTACAAGTTATTTAAAAAATATTCTGCATTTCCCTTTTCTAGTTTCTGTTTTATATCAAAAAACCAAGAACTTTATATGTGTGTTACTCATTCAAAATTAATGTTATTTTTAATTTTAAGATTTGCTAATCTCGGCAACACGTGTTACATGAATGCGATGCTGCAGGGACTGTTTGCTATGGATATTTTCACCAGAGATCTTTTCAAGTTTTGTAAGAAGGTTCAGAGTCGTAAAATAAATTTGGATGAAGTAATGCCAATGAGCTTGTATGTTTTGTTTTTGCGCATTAAGGATTTATGATAGTAGAAATCACTGTTGGAAATGTTGTCCTTTAAGATTTTTTTTAATGACACGATATTAAGATGAGATTAAGTGAATGTATAAACTTAATATTGTTTGTGACAGAAATGAAAGCTGACTGTGTTTTATTTTTAGAGCACTTTCGAGTCTTGCAAGCGTTCGGGATAGACCGTTATGTCTTCAAAAACAAGAACTGTTGAAAGCAGTAAAAGATGTGTCATGTTTTAAAGGCAGCGCTCAGCAGGTTGGTAATTTTTTTCATACAATACATTTTTCGACTTATTTTTAAATAAAATTGGATTTCTCAACTTTCTTTCAAAAATTGCTCAAATCTTGCTTATTTGATAGATATGAAATATGAAATAAATTTACTATAAAATGTTTAATGTATTAAATATCTTTTATTTCACAGTAATGTAGTGCACTATTTTTCTGTGCTAGCAGCACAAATAAAGACTGTTGAAATAAGATTTACTCATGTGAATTAAATGAGTTCAAAATGTCAGTTTAGGATGCCAATGAATTCTTGGTCCATGTACTCAATCAAATTCACGATGAATGCGATAAGGTATTGCGTGGGCAATATGGAATTACAGATACCACGGAAAGACGCATACGAAATCCAGTAATGGCAAACTTTGGTTTCACTACGCAAAGCACTATTATCTGTGATACGTAAGCTATGCATATTCGTCTTCATCAGTAGCCCAGCAATAGTTGAATAGCATAGCCAAATGTTTGAAGAAGTTTCTTTTAAATTTAAAATTTAAATTCTCTCTAATTTTTGATAAAAAATTTTCAAATATAAACACATTTTTCTGAAAAATCATTAAGGATGGAAAACGAGTGCCAGAGCCATTCTTAATGATTTTTCAAATACTGGGAATAGTAAGTTATCTCAGTAGTATATTCAGGTGTCATCATGTCTCACAAGTTGATGAAGATAGCATCATTTTGCCAGTTACTATCAGCGTTTTGGATCAAGCAAGTGAACGGTGAGTAAATAAGTGTAGATGCTAATAGAGCAAATTGAATAATTTTTGCTATGTTTAAATCTTTGAAGGTCTAGGAAAAGAGACATCCGGTAAATGCATAAATGTTTGCGCTTTTTTCTATCTCAGAAAATTTTAGGTTTTCGAAAAAATTTTTACGTTTTCCAAACGTACAGACGCTGTTGGATGAGTTTTTGAAGACGGAAAACGTAGAGAGGAACTGCGAACTTTGTCAAGGAAAAAGTGGACAAAGGACACAGAAATTCGTTCAACTTCCACGGTAATAAAAGACAGTCAATATTCATTTGTTTTATAAGCTCTCTCGCGTATCGTTTGCTCTGTTAAAATAGAGGACAAACCAGAAGAAAGTTTGGCTGGCTTAAATATGATAAAGCATAAGAAGAAAAAATGATATTGAGAAAAAAATATTGCTCTAAATAGCAGTGCCAGACGATTTGAATAAGCTATAATGACACGAGGAAATGAATTATACGAAAGGTTGAAGAATTAAATGAATAAATTTCTTTTAATTTTAATTTTATCTAGTTTATTCCTTGCAGATGTCTCATAATACTCATAAAACGTTATGCTTATGATGTATCGAAAAGTGTGAAACGTAAGGATAAGATTGATATTCCCTTATATCTGACTTTAAATGGACATTGCACTGAGTCATCAGTTCCATTTCTCGCCGTACCACCAAGTACAAAGTAAGTTGTCTCAAACATAAAGCAAATCATTTAAGGGGAATATTTGAATATTTCACTGCATAAAACCGACTGAGAAGAGGAAAAAAAGTATCGGGTGTGAAACAATGTTTCTGAGTTTATTAAAACAGTTCAAGTTATTGTTGCGCCTACCTTTTAGACATTCTATTCTTCCCTATTTTACATATTAGTTTCACTTACTACTTCATGAAAGTCTGTAAGATCAAGGACCTCATTTTCTTGACGGAAAATTCTAGAAAATGCAGGTCCAGTAATTAAGTCATCTTGCCAGTTGACTATATTTGCAATTAGGCTTAGATTTAATGATTCTTATTTTAGAAAGATCGATTTCGCAACTGCGAGTCCAATCAAAACAAAGCTATTAGGAACATCAACTAATTCACCTTCACCGGCTAGAAGACGCCTATATTTATCAGATGTACAAACCAGTTATGATACTCGAAAAGCCAGTACTGCAGAGGAAATACATCCTGCGATAACAAGTCTCTATGATCGTTCTATGGATTACAGAACAAGTAATCATAGAAGTACAGCGACCAAAAAAAAATTGAAAGCCACGAAATTTAGGAAATCAATTTGGACTTCCATGAAAAGATGGAATTTTAAAATCTGGATAAACATGGAGGAAATTAGATCATAAATAAATCTGGAACTTAAAGTAAATATATAGCTTAAGTAAACACTGATTTGTATAAAAAACGTTTGCAGTGCAAAGTAACATAGCTGCGAATCACGATGTGGATTTTGTTGTTCCTGATACTGGTTCGAGCATCAAGGTTTGCAAGTCAAATAAGCATAAAATTCCTTTTTTTAATTTCTTTTATTTGAAGTAACAGATAAAGCACATAATGATATTAATTACAGGGCGAAGATCAAATAATTGAGAACTTTGTTGTACCACGCAGCTCACCGGAAGAGTATTTTTCTCATTTTTTTTTTTTAATGGGATGATCAAGTTGCACTGGGACAAATTTTTAGGGAAAACCATTAACTAGTATCTTTTCTGAGTACCTTCCATGTAATAGTCATTCTAATCGTCCAACTGATAATATAGGAGTGGTTGTACAGCAGGTATAAAGAGCAAAATGAAAGCATTTTACTCATTGATTTCTGTTTCAGTTTTAAGAGACCGAGGTCACCGAGAAGCATAACATGCGAAGAATTAAGCCGTATGACCGAAGAAGAGCAACTGAAAGTGGTAAGTAATGGCTTCTAAAACTTCAAAACTGGAACCGGTTCAAGTCTGATCATTTCTTATGACGGAATCTTGCCCATCCTCCCAGTTTCACAAATAAATCAATAAAATCATTTGAATGTTAAGACAGTCAATAGGCTGAAAACTGGTTGCTCTATAAGGTCTGACTCTTCCGGTTAATCTGAATGATGATTAATATAAATGCATTGTATAGGTATGCAGACTAGCTATATAATCCGTTGAAGTTCACTCCAAAAATATACGTATTTTAGATTTATTGAGATAGTCTGTACCACAATTATATAAAATATACATCAGTAATTTTTAATTGCAGATTTGTGAGCGGAGTTTATTACAGACGAAGTTTGTGATTAATGAGAATAAATCAAGTGATTCATCATCTATGTCTCTTGAATTTCCCGAAGTCGAGGCCGAAGAAGAGGTTTGAAACATTTTAAAATACTCTGTGAGTCTTTCAACGTCGATTTAAAAAATTTTTAAATTCAACTTTTTCTTTTTTCTTTGGAAATCTTTTAGGAGGACGAAGCAGAAGTGCCACGTGCGCAGACTGATGATATTTACAGCTCTCGTAAAGAGAAGTCAGGGGACAAGTTAAATCCAGATATAAGATTATCTGAGGAAATAGGAAATGAGCGAGTTGGAAGAAGTGGGCAAGAAGTCCAATCTGTTAGCCTTCAGGAAGAAGAAAATAGTAATGAGAATCGTGCCGAACCTAATAGTGGAGCTGAGCTTGGAATTGCAAGTGTTATTAGAGGAATGTCCATGGAGGAAAGAGTAATAGTTAATGCTGATATGAACGCTGAACGAATTAAGCAAGATAACTGCGAAACAAAGTCTGGAGCTGTAAGTTTATTAAAAAAATAAAGATATATTGCGGTAATAAAATGGATCAGGTGAAGAAGTTTTATACAACACGGATCTTCAGAATGTCAAAAAGGAACAACATATCTTAAAGCGTCAAAGACTGAAAATGGGTTGTGTGAAAATTTTGCTACTGAATGACGGCAAAAGCTGAAAGTCCCGTTATTCGTTAGAGCTTTGATATTGATATTTTTCGACGTTTTAACAGCTGTTATTCATTTTATTGAGCTTTTTTTGCTCTCTGTAAAATATACAATATTCCCAAAATATCTAAATTCAACATAAAGATTGAAATTCTTGTTTCAGGCTAAAGAAAGCTACGTGAAGCCTCTCACAAAATCACCAGTCGCCTATGAACTAGTGGAAGAACAAAGATCGGAGAATTATGCTATTAAAGAAATTGTGGCGAAAAATTTCGATGTGTTACACTTGTCACAGAGGGAAACAAAAATTCCAGCACAAGATGTGCAAAGAGGTGATGAAATTATGGGTGTATATTTCGAAAATAACAAAATGAGATTGATTTCATATAGCCAATAATCAATTTTGCTTTTATTCCTTCGACAATTGCATATTCTTCTAATAGTGGTTATCTCTTTCAGCTATTGAAAACAAAAGAGAGTCAACTAGACCGTCCACACCTGTTCCTCCTAACACTCCAACCGGTATGACCGAACAAGATCAAGAAAAAATGCCGGGCGTGAATCTATCCATTGATGATGATGATGATGTGAGTTTTAGCAATTTGCGTATATCTGAAGATTTTTGCATCACTGGGTGATCCTAAATGAGGTGATACTTTTTCTAATATAAGCTCAAATTGTCATTTGTTGTTCAATATATTTAGTGTTCTATTTGATCTCCTTAATGGTTAGGTGCAACTAAAGAACACTTTCGCAATATACAAATAAAATAAATTTATATTTTAACCTGCTGTATCAAGCTACATAGAGTCGCAATGTTATTTCAAGATATCACCTGTAATTTACCATTTGGATGGATGCGAGAGAACTGGTCTCTTACATTTAAATTTCACTGTTATTTAATCGAGAGGTAAATCACTCATATTCCTTTTAAGAGAGAAATTTTGGAGGAGTCCGGCGTGCAAGTAATACCGTATAAACCAATGTCTGTTGAAAAGCGACGTGCTGTTTGTTCTCAAATTGGTTTACTCTTCAATTACGATTGCATGTTAGGTTTTCTTTTTAAATTTCGAGTCTGTTTTCGGCACTTTTGAATGAAATAAAATGATGTGGGTGACATAAATGATCGTCCAAAAAACATGTGAATAGTCAAAGAAACAAGTTTTCAAAATTCTTAATTCTACGCTTATGTTGGTAGAAGTGAAATTCCAGTGAAAAAACCGTTGTTCGCGTAATGAATCCAAATGATCGTCCATCTCGAGTTGCTAGTATTGTTGGTGATGGCAATTGCCTATTCCGAGCACTGGCTTTTTACTTCGCTGGCAGTGATATCGAACATTCGAGAGTTCGAGAATGTGTAACACTTTAAGAATCTTTTATGTACTAATTCTAAAAATGCAAAGCAACTCCAAATTTTAATATAAAACTATATTTTTCCATATAAAATATATTACTCTATGATTTATTCCCATAAATATATGTTCAGTTACATATTGGAAGAGCACTGGAAAATCAAATTTTATAATGAATTGTTTCTGGTTTTAGCTCAGTTTTGCAATGCAAAATGATTATGGTTTCGTAGATGATATAAATATGAAGGTAATAAGCTTAGCACGAAAATGTATGTAAATCCTAATCTACGATATATTCGACGAAGCTTAGATTTTTATAAAAATCCATTAAATTTAACACCATAGCGAGTTTGGGTTCAGTTTGAATGCATTATATTGTGAGCCAAATTTTTGTCAGCTCAGATTATGTTGTAGATTGTTGAATTTGAAGCGGAGCACTGGAATGAATTTGCTTCTTTGAAAGGCTGGTCATCAGATGTTTGGAATGATCACATGGATCATTTGTTAACCGATAATACATGGGGCGGTGATATTGAACTTTTCGCAGTCGCAGCAATGCTAAATGTTGATGTGTGGACGTATTATGATCAACGATGGATTTGCTACCGGCCAAGATTCAAAGTCCAAGATGGTGATGTTATACGTGAGTTTGTATTATCTTTTTTTTGTTGATCCCAACAATGATTTAAATCAGAATTGTGAGAAATTCACCAATTTATTTTCTTTATAAAAAAAGTACGCTTCTTTTTAAATCTTGAGTTGTTGTAGAAACTTCGTGCAAATTAAAAGATCGAGGCACTTGTTAAATGTAAAATTAGTGACTTGTTTTGATGAAATTAAATTTATAATACCATTGCAGCTTTCACCAATGTAATTGAAAATAAAGCTTATTATATCAAAACTGACAAATATATACTGTGCAGCTAGACATGATGCCAAAACTTTTAGCTATATCAGTTAAGGACCATCGTGCAGGTAATAACGACGGTATATATTTACTGAATGAATTCAATCACTATACACCGGTGCTTGAACCTTCGGTTAGAGCTTGTATTTGTTTGTGTTATTTCAAATCGATTATTGTTTGGCACTTGAATAGTCTAGTTACATTAAGTCATTGATTTTGCTTGGAAACTATTCAAGTTTTATGCTGATTACTTGATAACTTAGTGGTGATAACTTGATTTAGAATGCACTTCTCCTGATGGAAGGTGCTGACGAGCGAATTTGTGATCTAGTTGTAAACGCCAATGTAAGTTTCAGCCTGACTCAATTATTTTGGGTGGTTAGCATATTTTAGATAACTCTTGAACCGACATAGTTTTTATATGAGCTTTTTTTTACTTTTTTTTATTTTCACTAATCTGTTGTAGCTCCGGCTCAATTTTGAAATGAGGAGCATCGCAGCAACTTTAGTTTAGAACTAACATGGATTTCTGTAATGGATGTTTTTTCATTAAGGAAGGTTTCATGAAGCCGTCTTATCGGCTTGTATCAGTTATCAGTCATATCGGTGACAAAAGCGAAAGCGGTGAATATTTTGAATTCATTTTAAGAACGTTGTGGTCAGCTTTTATATATTACATTTCTTTACAGAAAATTTTATCGATAAGAAACTTAAATTTTTAACAGCGTTAGAAATTTAAACAACAAAACCTTTTTTTAGGCCATTACATATGTGATATTTGGTGCAAAAAAAATAAAAGCTGGCTGCAGTGTAATGATGAAGACGTTTTGGCGATCAGCGAAACAAGGGTACGGGCCAGGAATAATGTTGGATATATCTATTTTTATCTTAATAGGTGATTTTTGAAAATTCGCCTGTTAAATGCTGTATTGATTGCTATGAATAGACAAAACTTAGTATCGTGTTAAGTTTTCCATATTTAAAATTTTGAATACTACTTCATTTTTCATAATTTAGCAACAGTTCCAGTGATATAATCGTGTACTAGAGAGACAGTTATTGCTAGCGATAATGATCTGTTCTATTTGTGAAAAATTTTTTTTTTTTTGTGAAAAACAGGAAAATTTTTTGCTTCTTTAGTGTAGTATTATTAAAAAGAGAATATCACTCCTATACTCCTTTTGCAAAAACTTTTTTTCAGCGAACTGTTCGAGAGTGAGAATGCTTGACCGGTGAAAAACAAGAATCAGTTATTATTTTATTTATAAGTGATTAGCAGTTTGAAAATTTTCTGGTTTTTTCTTTGCAATTTGTTCAAATTTTCGAGTTTTTCGCTGCTCTATCCTGAAGTTACCGTTTTCATCTGACTGAATATGAATGTGATAACTGTCAGTTTGTTTCTCAAAGTTTCGAATGAGTATCAAAGAATTCGGTAGAACGGTTGCTTCCATATCGCAGCGAGTTTTTACGTGCTGTTTGTACAATGTTCATTTTATTTTCGAATTAATCGTTTTTTTAATTAAAACAGATAAAAAGGTGATGTTGCGCACATCAATCACTGGTTCGGAGGTTTTCAAGTGGAATATTGATAATGAGCGATGATTTTCATCGTTTTTTCTCTGACCAGTTTCGCCGTCTTTTTATGTTATTATACCTGGATTTTATTATTTGTATTGCACTATGTGTGAGGTGAAGGTGGATTTTCTATTTAAAAAAAAAAAAACCGTTAGAGAAGGCGTGCGTGAAGCGAGATCAATCCGGTGAAATTTAATCAGTCAGTAATGTTGACATTGAGAAGAGAATTGTTAAGTAGCTCTCTTATGACAGGAAAGTGGGCTGAATTAGACTAATCCAAATTTTTTCGTAAGAAGGGAATACAAATAGGCTCACTGACAATCCTAATATATTCCAGCAGCTTGTGACTGGACTTGTTGAAATGATCAAATGATCTACAAGAACGATTTATGCTTTTGAGTCATCCTCAACTATAGCTCATTTACCTCATCAGTTGGTTTTGTTCCGGAGCAGAATAATTTAATCGACGTGTGCTGCGAAATTGCTACAACCAATTTCCCTCTTTCTTCAGCTATCTATGCTTTTTGTTCGCAAATTTCTATTCCAATTCTCGTATTGGGATATTTCAACATTCTGCTTTATATGTCGTTTCTGTCTCCTGAACGATACTTTTCAGTGCTTAGACCCCTCTTAGTTATGTCTCCCGTTGTCGTTAATCTTTATGTTCAGTGAGGATGATTTATGTTCGCATTTTAATGTATCCTTTTATGCTGCTTTTCGTATTCCGTCGTATAAAAACTTCATGCCATCCTGTCATCCGGTTAAACAGAAAAACTCGAAATTGGAATCGCTTCTATTTCAAATCATAGCAAAACGAGACGTTACCCTGTAGCAAAATGACCGACAACATTTGGATTTGGGGTTGAGGAGTGATGATGTGGATTATTGGCTCATTTTAATTAGTAGGCATCGTAAGGACTGTTGAACTTTAGTTTTCATTTAATCCTTTCATGTTGTTGCCATGTAGTAATCATCTTGCATTTCAATAAGTTTCTTTTGGTAACTGCACTGTATCTTCCCAGTGTTTCATCTTACAGCTTATAGTTTATAGCGCTTATAATGCCATGTTTTTACCTGCTTTCGGATTAGAGTTGCTTCTGTTTCAAATCACAACAAAGCAACACATTTTCCAGGAAGGGGTACTCCCCGCTAAACTAATGGCTTCTGCTTCAACGAAACGATTGATTGCTATCATTACAGGTATTTATATTGTAATGTTTCCTCTGTTTTACAGATCTATTTGGTTCAAATTCTTTGAAATGCACTTCTCTTCAAAATTTACATCCTTCATATTCATGCTTTATGCATCTCCTGCCCTGTTTTTTCAGTTTTTAATTAAATATTCATTATACTGTGGAATTTAAAGGTGCAAGTTCTGGGATTGGTAAAGCAACAGCAGAATATTTTGCTGCGAAGGGCTACAATTTATCATTGAGTGGTCGAAATGAAAAGGCGCTCGAAACAACTGTTAACAATTGCATTACGAAAGGCTTAGGCAAAGATTTGGTATCATTGGATAATAATTTTAATATATTTGATTACGGCAATATTTCTTGCGGATTAGTGAGTTTACCAAAAAAGGAACGTTAAGCTTGAAATTCAAGAATGCTGATTGTCTTTAATTTGACGTGATGCGAAGATGGTTGAGATCTGAGGTTAATATATTCCTTTCTGACAAAGAATCAGGTGTAAAACAATAGGCAGATTTTAATAAAAGATGGAGCAAGACCATGTTCTCCTATGTGGAGAATAGAGCTTGAATCTCAATATGCATGATAGATACTGCAAAGTTATAGCACATCAATAGTATTTCAATTTGCTGTGACGAACATCTTCAAAATAGTATAATCCGTAATAAAAAAGCCGTAGTGTTTTAGCATAAATGAATGATAAATAAAATATAGGATAAAGGGATCTGTCTGATTTTTGTTAGCTTACTCAGGAAGTTGCTTAAATTTTTTGTTACAGAGTGTATATTCTGAGCTCTAACACTGTATAGAGTTATCATTTTCACACTGCAGAATAATTATTAGATTTCATGATATTTTATTGGAAAAAGTTCTAGATAAATTCTTATTTATATTATTTAGATTCTGACTACTTTGGGAGATTTAACGGATGAGAAAGTTGCAACGGCTTTGATCGAGCGTACAGTGGAAAAATTTGGACGAATTGACTCGCTGATTAATGCTGCAGGAATTCTAGTTAACGGTATGGTTTTAATATAGAACTTAGGATATTTTCAAACTAAATGGATAATGAAGCAATTTAAAAGATAATATTCTGAAACCTCTTCGCAAGGTTTATATATATCATCAAATGCATTACGCGAACGCGACATTCTGGTGATCTCGGCGACGTGACAAAAATTCCTAATGTGCCCTATGATAGAGGCTGCACGATTTAGGAAAAGTAATGGACTGTTCTATGGAAGATTACGACTATCTGATGGATGTAAATCTTCGAAGTGTTATTCAATTAACGCGGAAAGCCATACCATATCTTATTAAAACGAAAGGTTCAATTGTGAACGTAAGCAGTATCAATGGTCCATGTTCCGTCAGTCTTGTGTTCTTTATCCAAACAATTCAAAAAATCAATTTCAAGACTTAAATTATATTTCGATAATGTTAATTAAACTGAAGTTAGATTAGCATAGTAAGATTTGGATTGCATCCACAATGAGGTCTCTTTGTTTTAAATTAAAAACTGATGCATTAGATGTTCACGTCCCTTTAATCCCTTATGTACAGGCGAATTTAATTTGATGGAATTTTAATATAAATTTCTTTCAGTTTGGTGGTGTAACATTCTATTGCATATCAAAAGCAGGACTGGATCAGTTCACAAAATGTCTGGCGCTTGAGTTGGGTCCTGAAGGAGTCAGGGTTAATTCCGTAAAGTAAATTTTAGAAAAATATTTTTGATTTAAAAAATTTTCACTGAATATCTTTTCAGAAAATAAGATCTTAACTTCTTAATTCTAGTCCTGGTATAATCATCACCGATATACACAAAAGATCCGGTATGAATGATAAGGATTATCATGAGGTAAATTTTTGCGAAGCTATTTTATGCAGAACCAGGTAATTTAATGGTAGTACATATATAAAAGTGTGTCAAAAATGAATATATAGGACTACAAAAATTGATACAAAATAACAGTACACAATTTTTCGAACGTACTTTTTTTTTAATTAGGAAAATATCTACTTCAATCAGTAATTCTTTTTTAGTTAGTTTCTGTTTAATAAATAACTATTCCAGTTTCTTGATCGAACAGCTAAATTTGCCGCACTGGGTAAAACTGGGAGAACTGTGGATGTTGCTAGAGCTATTTATTTCCTAGCAAGCGATGAATCTTCATTTATTACGGGTGATCTGCTTAGAATTGATGGTGGACGAGGCATTATGCATTTAAGATAGTCTTCACCATTTCGATTTCTAAATATTTTTTGTACTTATATCGCAATCTGAAATTTATGCATAATGTGGTTAAAAATTTAGGTAGATGAAATTTTTATAATAAAATGGTATAACATGTTTGGAGATATCCAACAATTCTGAATTCTTGATTGCTCTCACTAGCTGGATAATTTTTCGATGTAACTGGCTAGCTTGATATCTTTTTCCGACAAACCGTTCACATCGTGGCTGCTTAGAGTTACTTCAATCTGAAATTTACTTACTGGTGCTTTATTTTAACTATTACTCTGTACATTTCTGAATAGAGAAGACTTGGATATAAAAAAAGGAAACATCTAACCTTGTTATATATATTGAACCATTCTGGATGATGATCCATTTTTTCTGCATACATTGCTACCTGTGTCATAAAACCAAATGCCTGGAAAAATTCAAATAATAAATTCTCTTAGAGATGATGTTTTGGATTTCTTAGAGATCAAGAGAAGAGGAGAATGAAAATACTTACTTCACTAAAATTCTCGAACCGTAAATTCTTCCGAATGGCATCTCGACCCTCAACCATTTCCCATCCTTTGTCGATTAGCGGTTGCAACAGTTGCTTTCTCTGCTCTTCACTCAACATCTAAATGTGGGTGTCATGACGCTAATAGTGCTGCCAATACAGTTTTATCGTATTATTATGTGCGGGTCAATTATTATGTCCATCAGAGAGCGATCTCAGTTGAGTGATTGACACTCATGTCTCTTTAAAATCCAGCATCTAATGCTACCAGTGTTGCTGACTTCTTGGTCAGGTGTTTAAGCTCATTTGTAATTTAGAATAATTTTCGGGTTATATTTTTTAACTTAGAATGTCTTTATTAACTGTTTGATGATTCGGCGCAATATTAGTGGCCAAAATTGTTGTGAAGCGAAAAGTGTTTTAGTTATAGCTGATAATTAAGAACGGCGACTAAATGATAAAAAACAAGTGATACCAGATGGAGGAAGTAAGCAAAAAACTTAAAAGAATAAGGAAAATATCAATCAAAATGTTTAACAGAATGCAGAAGAAAATCGGCACTTACCATGACGACAACTTTTTGCGTGTGCGATGCAATGTTTGTTCTGCTAGCGAAGCGCCAAATTATTGGTATGGCCATAAATTTGAGCCAGTTATTATCTTCCTTTTTAGTCTGCAGTTTAAAAAGTGTCACTTGCATGCACTCAGTAGTCTGCTTTTCACTCAAGATTTGACCATTCATCTTTGTTTTCAGCAATCAATATACTGGGGACATTCACACTAAGAAAAAATTGTTTCTTCATACCTATTAGTTTTTTGTTCTCCTAAGTTAGCCAATTAGTACTACTAAAGTTTTCCTATCTGCAGAGCCATTTGTTAACGCCGAAAATACGACCTATTTCCGGAAAGAACCTTTATGGGGAAAAACATTAAGCGATTGACAGAATGGTTTATATGAAAATTATCCACGGACACCAAGTTTTCACCGTTTATCACACCAAACCATCCTCCACTTCGTTGGATCCTTGCATTCATTCGCAATTTTTATAACTTTCTAAAGAACTCTCATCATCAGTCATTGCAAAGAATATCTCCAATAATGTTCTGAATTTCACCATTCTTTCTCCGGTCTTTTTTATTCGTTTGTCTTCTCTTATCCCTACGGTTCCCTTCATACTTCCCTTCGAGTTACGTCGACAAAAACTTCGATCTTCCACCTTCTGCAGCTATCTTCCTGTGCGTTACACGAGAGATTATACTTTTTTCGCAACTTGTCTTTACAAGACTTACACTTATACTGCTT
Organism: Acanthocheilonema viteae; assembly: GCA_900537255.1. Classification (NCBI taxonomy): domain Eukaryota; kingdom Metazoa; phylum Nematoda; class Chromadorea; order Rhabditida; family Onchocercidae; genus Acanthocheilonema; species Acanthocheilonema viteae. Next base: position 12,292 of record UPTC01000026.1, on the reverse strand, counting down.
TCTTAAGCTCACTAAGTCTAAAAGGAGAGAGAGAATTCTTGACATTAATCACTCGCTGCTTACTTCATGATATCAAATCAATCACTGCTTTCCATCCTCCTCATATTCCATTCATTCACTTATCGTTCATACATACTCACGTCACGTCACATACATCATACACTTCCATTGACCTTACGCATTTACTGCTATTGATAACAATCAAGAACTTTGAGAAATTGAAAATTTGAAGATAGCTTAAAGAGCTGAAGTAATATTTCATGAAGCGGAAAAATTGGAAGAAGCATTGTAGGAATAATGCATAATGAAAGGAATCGGCAATGTGGAAGTCGACCTATTTTTCCACTTTCTTTCTATTGCATTAACTGTTATGAGTTATTGTTCCTGAAAAAGTAATAAAACAAATTTTAATCATTTGAAAATGGAACATAACAACTTACTATTGCACACTTAACAACTTACTATTGCACACTTATTTCAGTTAACAACTAAACGAGTGGAAAATGCTCTTCAAAATCGGTAAATAGGATTAGCTAACGTCCAAAAAAAAATCATTTAACGCTGTAGTTTATTGTATTCAATTCAAACAAACACTTTGAATTTCAAATATATGCAAAGTTGTGCAGCTTAGGTCTGCAAACCAGTATCTCACTTTTCAAGTAATCTTTTTTTTAAGTCCCATGAATTTGAATATGAAACTGCATTCATAAAAATAAAGAAATGAAACAACATCGACAAGTGTTAAGTGATCTAGAAGCAATAAATAATCATTTTAATCGAAGTATTGCAGTTGCCCATATAGAAATAACATAACCTTTATTCTAATAAAAATTCATAAAAACTAAGTACTAAGATACAAATAGTAAGTGGTAATAAAAATCATTTTCGCAATTTCTTTTAAAAATTTATGTACATTCAAGATTTTAATTCACTTAATAACTTATCGAGATCTGCATCGCCCAATTTATTCGACGGTTCATTGGCGGGAGCAATAGAAGAACAAATTTGCGGTGCTTTTGACAACTAAACAAAATTCATAAAAAGCTTCCGCATTTTTGCTTAAATTTCAAGAAAAGTAAATGATAATTCCAAAAATAAAATTATCGGCTTTTTCCAACTAATAATACTAAAAAATCAACGAAAATGCAATTTTCACCTTTGCATTCAAATCTATATCAATTTCATTCAAAACTTGTCTAATAATTGCGGCTTGTTCTTCATCATCATCCGATTCTTCTAGCATCGCATCAAATGCATTCGAAACCATCTGAAATTTTCAAAAAAGTTGAAAAAGTCGATGAAATAATATTTAATTTGGGAATTAAGTTGGGACAGCGAAAGGTAGACACATCATCAATATCCCAACAAATCCAATTCACGGAATGTTGCCATGTTCGTAGTAGATTTTTTCGCGTTATTGAGACGTAATTCAGAGCAAAAATAGCTATCCTAGATTCTGATATAATTAGTCTCATTACTTAATAAAAAATTTCAACTATCCCTTCTTTTCGAATATGAACCACTAAAGCAGTAGTTAGAAGCATACACAATTTCTTTCACCTGTTAAACTTCATCTTCATAATGTTTGCGATTAGTTCTATTACTTTCTATAGCACTGCATTTGGAAACCTAACAGAACTAAAGATATCGATAGGAATTTCCAAATCGGTGAAAAGACCATACGTCATCAGTCACAAATCGTTCTTGGGTTTCAATGAATTCATAAAAATTTTTAGCAAACTTTTCTGCCGGTAGCTGTTTATTTATTTTTTTCATTACATTAGCTGTTTTTCCCACCGCATTAGCCATTTGTCCTATGCTGTACATTTCTCTGAAAATCAAAATTATTACGAAGTAATGTCTGAAAATCAGAAAAAGACATTATGATATCTTCCAGTTATTTAGTTTTTAGAGCACTTCCATTTTGAGCATTTAAGGATTATGCTGATTTAAATAGTGAAAGTTAATTTGCCCTATCACAATCGCTTATCTCAGGTATTTTAACAATGTTAGATAGCTAAAAACTTAAATAAAATTTGATGCATAACTACTATAAAGTACTAATGAAAACCTAGTCTTCGCGCTGACTGCATTCATATGTGCACTCATATTCAAGTTTTTGGCTTTCTGTTTTCGTAACTGCAACAATTCTTTAACAAGAATATTGCAGGTTTCCTTGTGACCCTGCTTTGCGAGTTTTTTGATTTCCAGTTCCTGGAAAAATGGAACTTTTTTCATAAGTAAAAGATGTGAAGTTTTATGGCAGCAAAATTTAGAAAAAGTTGATTTACTCAAAGAATTCAAAATAATACCAACTCTTTCTCCTTCCTTTCTAGTGACCTGCAATCACCTGCGATTTTTCTATTTGTTTGACGTAAAGCCCTTTCGTTAGATCGCATTGTCTCTGGAATTGCATTAACTTATTATTTTTTTGATATGTTTCTTGATAAATTAATGACTATAAAGTAAATTGCTATTCTTAATTCTGCTTTAAATTTAACATTAAAGGTGACCTGCCTTCAGGATATGATTTCTTGAACCAGGACATATTGTTTTATTTTAAATGTAATAAAATCTGCAAGTAGTGTAAATGAAGGATTATAAAAGGTTACAAGCAAATTTTAAAACACCATTCCAATACACATAAAAAGAGTTTATGAATTTCGCAGTCCATCACGCAGCCATTTTATGGCTTTACGTGAAAGTATTCTTCGATACTGTTAACAATGCATCGTCCGTCCTAACCAGTGAGAACTGCCTCTTGGCAATTAAAAAACAGCGATTATTGCAGCACACGCATGACGATAGAAGGTAACAGGCTCATAAATATTTCAATAGAGATATGGATGATAGAAACAACATTGCAAACGAAAATAAAAGAATTGTGCGCTATAGCAATGGAAACAGGTTTGAATCACAAAGATTAATGGAGTCAGAGAAGATTACAATAAAATTCCCGATGACTGAAAGGAGACTAAAAATGAGCAAGGTAACATTGTCATCATCATCACCATCATCCTATTATCCAGTCACAGTATCGTAGTTACTCACCTTTCTTAGTAACACCGGCCAATGCCCAGTAACACGGCAAATATGTTGATTTATAGTGTTAAATTTCAGTAATTCGATTACGAAATGAAAAAATTTGATTCCAAGAAAAATATAGTGCAGATAATGGACAAGAAAAGTAAAGTGGTACCAAATCTTTGTCAATTACAAATTGACAAAAATCGAAAATTGAAACGCACGTGCCACTAACCACCGATCAACCAGAGAAGACTGCTGATTAGTGCACAAAAAGTTGGAGCAGCCCACAAATTGGAGATTACTCCGCTGCAACAGATGAGATATTTCACAAACCGAAAACAGTCTTGCTGTAGAATTTGGGTGTGCGTGGTCGTTTGGACACTTCTGGGAGAAGTGGGGGGGGCGAGGGGGGGGAGGGCTGTTGATTTTTCCCATGCGTTGAGGGGGAATTCCAAATGATCATGATAACAAACTTAGCGGATTTGGCATAATTTTATCTGCTATGGAAATGTTGAGCTACTCTAGCACCAGATTCTTCCGAAATTGTACCGGTAAATCAGGTTTAGTTTACCAAAACTTAATGAGTCATTAGGATCATTCAGAATTGGTTAGCTACAGGAGAATGCAAAATGCAAATATTAAAGAGCAAGTACTAGAATGTTTATAGCAAAATTTGTTTCTTGATTGAGTTGTCGACATTTTCTCGAAGGTTTTCAGTTTATTGCACTAGGAAAATGGCGACGGGGATGCCAGCAGATGAGGGTGATATTCGTATCGAAGAAGATGATATTTTGGATAATGGCAGTGATTTACACACTTCCACGGATCATATGAGTGAAGATCCAGTAAGTTTGATTAAAGTTTCACTGATATCTTCTTAATCAATGATATTCTTCCATACTTAAATAAATAAGATTACCGATTATAAGCTAAACGGACTCAGCAGACTGTTATTCGAGTTGGTAATGGTATAATTTTATTCAGAAGTTACCAAAATAAGTTTGCTTACAAAATTTTCCACGATGCTATCTAGTAAATCAGTGTTCTAGATTATGTTATGCATGTCTTAACATGTGTATTTGAGGATATGGAGGCATTAGCAAATCGTATGAAAGAAATTGAAGAAGAAGCTCAGTTAATACGCCAAATGCAAAGTGATGTTGAGAAACAAATGAATATGAGCACCGGCAGTAACACTTCTCAAAGTGTGGCTTCGATTGAAGATAAAATTGAAACAGATAGTAGATCTGTTTACGTGGGGAATGTATGCTCTTGCATTTTCGTTCATATTTTAATTCTTTAACTTTTAAATCTTACTGCATTGTTAAGTTTCTGTATAAAAAACTCATTACTTCAAAAAATTTTACATTGTGCCATTGTTATTGCAGGTTGATTATTGTTCGACTGCAGAAGAACTAGAAGCTCATTTTCATGGATGCGGTTCCGTAAATAGAGTAACAATCTTGACAGATAAATTCACAGGTCATCCAAAAGGGTATGTGTGCTTATTAGTTTGCTTTATATCATACGAAATCTTAGGTCATAAAAACATGTTGAATTTTTAGGGCATTTGTTATATCCCAAAATATGCATTGACTTAAATTTCATGTGTTATAGGTTCTTTTCATTTTCATTTTATAAATTAAAGAAACGATTTTGCAATGACTTCAGATGACTTTTATAACTTCAAATTATTTATAACATTTAGGATATTTTTTGGTTTGGTTATTAAGTAAATGACTAATAAATTATGTTTTTAGATTCGCCTATATTGAATTTGCTGATAAAGAAGCTGTGCAAACTGCTCTAGCTCTTGATGAATCATTGTTTCGTGGCCGGCAAATTAAAGCTAGTTTTTTTTGCGAAATTTCTATTATACATGGTAGATAGGTATATTTCTCTCTTCACCCTGGAGTTAATACGTGAGTAGTTTTTAGGTTTGTGCTAAACGAACAAATCGGCCTGGTGTAAGTACCACAAACCGACCACCGCGCGCACGAGGTCGTGGAGGCACGCGAGTAATTGTGAAATACATCTACGCTGGTTATCGGGCTAGACGACCTCCAAGGTAATATTTTACAGCAACTGAAGTGTATTTACAGGTTTCATATTTTCAGCTGCAGATTTCATTATTTACGTTTTCTTTATTTTAGATCCATACTTTCAATTCGAATTCGATTTTTTTTCCCAGTGTCGATTTTATTTATTATAGGCGTCGTGGGATTTTCGCGCCATACTAAACATGGTTTTGAAGCTGTCTGAATAGGCAGAAAAATCATCAAGTCATATAATGTTTGAATCTGGCGTGTAGGACTTAGTGACGTGTTTCCGTTACAATTTGCTACCCATATTTTTCACACTTTGTTTGTTGTATTTTGTGGATTAGCTGTTGCTGTTTTCCAGATTTTTCTTTTTGAATCAGTTTTTCCTCCTTGAAAGATCTGAATGAATTCCGGTCTGATTTTAGATTGAAATTATTTATTTAAAGTAGAGTTAGTGACCTTTTCGATCACTATTATTTACGTAAAGTTCTATGCTGTTGATCTATTCGGCTGAAGCAAAATGCATAGCAGTTTCCTAGTTTTTTTAATCGAGGAAACTAAATTGTCGACTTAAGTTAAAGTGAATTAAGATATCAAGCATACTGATGGTTCGCCATTTCTTTTTGAAAACTAAGAAGTACAAAATTCATTCGTTTTAATTGTGGTTGTTCTATCTTTTACTTTGCAATAAAAAAAGAGATCACTTGGTCCCTCTATTGTACTACGTAATATACACCTCATTTCTCTCAACACCACAATCTACGGTTTTATGTATTGGTCGGTTTTTAATGATAATAATGTTGCATCATTACTGTTTTCATAACTAGAAAGATTTGTTTTATAATCTAAGAGTTTTAGTTTTCTTTGGAATTGCTCTTATTCTTTTCGTAGTTTTTATAATTTAATTACATTTTAATTATGCTGTCATCGACTCTAACTGTTTAACAGATTGATCATGGCCATTGTTATTGTTGTATAAGAATATGGATATTTGAATCAAATTTGCTTCATTTTATTCAAGAAAATGTTGTCTCTCAAGCATAAACATTACGCATTTAAAACAAAAATTTATATCTTTTTGGTAGTATTTAAGGGAAACTCTGGTAAAACAAATTTTATAAATTCTGAAGACGGAATCATTTTCTTCCCTTTCTCTTCTTTTCTCAACTTTTTCCTTATAATTAAACTGTTTTCAGTATCCGTGAAACTTTACTTTGGAAAACAAAAATATTGACAAATCATTTTAAAATTGTTCATCATTTTTCTGAACCTTAGGATTTCTTGATCGGGAACAATCGAAATATTGGGTGAAATTGTGACATGTAGATAAGATGGTCAAAATATTTTGAATAACATAATAGAATTTTTAGAGAAAAAAATACTCAAGGAACGCTAGGGCATTATCGCTTGTATTGTATACTTTCAATGTATATTGCATTGTATATTTTTTCCCAATTATTCATCACTATTCGTTTGAGGTTGGGCGTTGCACAGCAGGTGTTCTTCATGTTAGATGGCGAAGAACAGAGGGGCAATCTTTTCTAAACTTATTAGATTAGATATTTTGATTTTGAGGCTTATATGGCTCAATCTAACAAGCACCGGAATAGTCTTGTGGGTTTTATTTTTAATTTTAAATATGGACCATTTTGTGGATCATTTTGCACATTTTATTTGCTTTTGTGGATGAATATAAAGGAAAAAAAGTTTCTTAAATGTTGGGAAAAGAAGCTTTTTCAGAAGTTTTTTTAAAACGGGCCATAAGAAATAGTCGAATTTTTAAACTGGAAAAGGTAAAATTTAATTTTTAGATAGAATTGAACATTGTTCTAAACACAGATTGGATTGAAATGAAATCTAAGCTAAAACGTAATCGATTCAACATATGCCAAATATGCAAAGTTTTATTATTAACATTCTGAAATTTGGGTTTTTGATTAAATTTACAGTTCGTAACAACATAACGTTTCAAATATCAGTTCTGAGTACGAAAGTTACTCGTAATAGGATTATAAGTCTTCATTCAAAAAATTCACAACAGCAAAATCTAAAATAGAATTTTAAACTGCAATTATTCGTCATTAGCACGAAGATTTTGCTTACCAGGTCATTATATTTAGTGAGGAGTTATTCCCTTCTATTGTTTATCGATGCAATAAAAGCACTGTATAGAGTACCACAACCTGATAAATATGGAGTACCATTCAAAGCTCAACGTTAGCCAATATGTAATAATTGTTTGTGATTATCACAACATATATAGGTGACTTCCTGGTTAATGTCACTTTTTCGTTATAATTGTTTTCAACGAACCAATTAGCTCCGATTCTTTCTCTTTTCCTTTTCACATAAACATAAATCATATTTGATTGCTTTAATGGCTCATCCATGATTGATAGCTTATGAAATGCATGAAATGATTGACTTTTACATCAAAATCGATTGATAAAAACGTTGAATTAATGATATTTCGATGATTGGTAATGCTTCAAGTATTAATATCAAGTAAACTGATTGAAATCATAAAGACAATTGCATATTGATGAAAGAAGTGCCACCATTTCAGCACTTTGTCATTATTCATTACATATCTTCAATAGAATTTCTAATAGAAAATTCAAATTCTCGAGGTATTTAAAGAATGAGAGGAGAGAATAGGATGAACACTTTCTAATGCCATCGATTTTCGCACGGTTGGGCAATTTTCATTATATATTGATCCTTAAATATATTATATTTTAAATGCTTCATTTCTAACTGATTCTAGTAAAGGTTTTAAATATGCACGAATTCGCTTATAATGAAATGAGAGAAGCTCGGAATGAGATAAGCATTAGTGATGACTGATTGTATGAGCCAGTTGAATAATGCCCTATGCTTCATGCTTCAACTCCCTTCCCGATCATCTAAACTCCACGTATCTCTTAACCGAGTCAAGGGACATATTACACTCCTCTCTCTCCCTCTATTTCTTCTACCCGACTATTCCGCATTAACCGGTTCAAGAGCAGGACACTTGGATTACAAAAACCGCAACTTCGTCTAGCTAGAACTCATTCTTTTATATGCTGCACTTAGATTTATTGTTATCAACTCGTGTAAAACCAAAATTATTTAAACTGTACGAATGAATTCATTTAAAAAAAACTTTTATTTATACAGTTTATATCAATATTTTTCAAATTAGAAGAGATAAATATTTTGCTATTAGAGAAGCATAAATTCACTTGAAATCAATAGCGTGAAACTGTACAATTTCATGCCTCAATATCAGTAGAGTATTTCAATTTCTTAATAACGTACGTTCATATACAGTATTATTTCCATAAGTTCAAAATAACTTATAAATAACTTCTTTGAAAAGGAATTTAATTTCATTCCACTCATCATCAAAATATTCTTCAGAGAGATATTTATAGGGGAGTAACGCTCGTGATTCATTAGATATGCCGAATACACTAAACTGCTTACAAAAACATGGAATACCATCTCTAAAGCATTCCGCTCAGTCAGCCGATGATCTTAACTTTAGCATAACAAGTAAGCAGAAGCATGATCTTCTCATAATTTTTGATAGAACATGTCAAATTACATTTCATAAAGAAAGTGACTGAAAGACTGAATCTAACTCTAATATTTTTTAATTAACCTGGAAATTCAGAAATAAGATAAGGGATAAGGTCATAGATAATTTAAACTAAATTAAATTTTAATCCAAAACTCTCATGGAAATAATTTACATACAGTATGTACATAGTAGTAACAACATAGAGCACAATTTAATTAAGGAAAAGTGGAAATTCTACGAAGCTTCAGTAAAAATTTCGAACATAATTGAAGAATGAAGAAAGTTTAAAACTGCATTTTTTTCCAATCTTCAAAAGGTGTATTAACATTCACAAATAAGATGAAGTCTTCAATATAATCAGAACCTATGAGGGCAATTCAGTGACATCGAACAAAAGGAAAAGAATTATTATTTCTTTTCCGATGCCTCTTCATAGGTTGATGCTTGCTACTCCTCCAATGACCAACATTATATCCGTCATCATCATCATCATCATCATCATCGTCATCGTCATCGTCATCATAATCATCATCATCTGGAAATGAATTTGAATCACTTACCCGGTCCAATTCTTCTTCCTGATCACCATCATACTGCGAATTGTAATACCATCTGGCTGTTACTCCATCCCACTAAATAATTTTGATTTATTAAATTCACAAAACTAAAAAACTAAAGAAACTAATGCTAATCGCTTTTCGATTTTATTGATTTTCGTTGTTTGTTCCGGAAGCTTGGAACTTTTAACACTACAAATAATGAACAGTGAAGTGATGTCGGAATCACAAATAGTTGGTCGCAAAACTTACTGAAACAGTAATAATTTCGTTTTCATCAGGATGCCAACAGCAATCACGTACTACGCTTCTATGTCCATCCAGCGTTCGCACAATTTCCCCCGTCAAAATATCATAAACTGCAAAACAAAATTATTCAATCTTTTAATACTAAATATAATAATTAGCAGATATGATATCACACAGGATTCATTTGATATACTAAAATATTAGAATTCAAAAGACAAAAACTAACTGTGCAAATTTCCTTCTGTGCTACCGGTATATATATAACGAAAACCAGTTCGTTCCGGTGAAAACTTGGCTCGAATGAGAGTGTGCTGCACTGAATGCCCTCGAAAAGTCAACAATGATCCATCATCTAAAATGTTTTAGGCATTATTAATTCTCATTCAACAGCAAACATTACTCCATTTAGAATAATAATATTTGCCTCAAAACAAGAAAATATTTTTTCAATATGTTCGCCTAATTCCTAATATTTTGCTGTATTTTTCGCTATGTCAATTCTAACGTCACGATGTCATTATATCTCAATTCTAAAAAGATGGTTTTTATGAAGAATGAAAGGACTTTAATATTGTTAGCAACGAACTAAGACCTTGCAAAGGTCCCACTGATTGGAAAATTGGCGGTATTTGCTGATATCTATAATCCCATCTCTGTTTTCGCACTGCATTAAGTGTAACCTTCTAAAAAAATTTTTCACAAAATTAGAAAGAAATGACAAAAAATGCTTCAATAGGCCTAACTTTGTCTACAACAATCTTTTTTATTCAATTGCGGCGATTTGTTGTGTACTCCATAACATACCCTGTAGCATAGAAAACGAAAAATGTTCAGCATTTAAAACCACTTCATCTTTAAATGACAGACAATATTGCTGACTGAATTATATTATCCCAGCATATTATAAACTGTGGAACATATACATATATATACACCATATACACCTTTCGCTCCTCCCCTTCCTTTTCATATGATGGCATGACTGCAAGTCAGAGGTAGTATATTGGCTTTCCATTAACGGAAGACAATCATCAACTACTAAAACTGCTCTCTTTAAAATCACATTCTTTAATTTTTTTCAACCACTAACAAAGTTATCAATAAGTCAAACAAATTATATTATTTCGCCCGAACGGAATAACTTCCACTTAATTAACTTGAAATTTAGAGATAAACATACATTAAGTTGTGCTTTGATACTATTTACTTATTGTCATTTAAACTCAACAATTAAATGTGCTCTCTGAAGAATCTTATTTCGTAATCTTTCTGGTTAGATCGAAATAAGAACTGATAAAAGAGTAAGGGGAAATAGAAATACCTCGGCATTACTTGAAGAAAATCTTCGTAAATCCCAAATCTTAATTGATTGATCTTTGGAGTTTGTCAAGATATATCTATCATTACCGTGACTATCAATGTAAGTGATACCATCACGATGTCCTGCGAATACACCAACAGGAATCCTGGTACTTCCAACCAAACGGATATCCCATACCTATATAAAAGAACAAATATTCATATCAGAAACTCCGATGAAAAACAACAACACATTTTCCATTTGTAAACTGATCAACACCGCTATTTAAATGGAATTTGTAAGCAGATTATAAATGTTAAGCATATAAAATCTCAGATTTGAACTTTAAGTCTAAATTTATTCCTAATTATTTAGTGTAGAGCTGATAAATTAACAAGAATGAAACTTAATCCCACTGACTTCTTCAAATTTTATAATGGCAGTAAGCAAATGCCACTCATTCATCGGCTTTTGGTCTAGCACATACTATTTTGTAAAGTTGAATGATGGAATAAATACTTATTCTTTTTACCCTTTTTACTGTAATAAATTCAATCACCTTACAAAGTCCGTCGTCACTTCCGCTACAGAAAATATGCGGATTAGCTTTACTGCAGCAAATTGCATTGACATCATCCTTATGCGCTGGGAACTGTAACAAGACTAAAAATTGTCTCAAATCTCCAATTCGAAATTATATATTTGTATTTTTGATATTTTTATATCGATAAAGTTTCCATAAAAGAAATAGCAAATAACGGAACCGAATTGTCAGCTGTACATTTGTTGGATGACTTAAAAGTATTCTTCCACATTAGAATATAATAAGCTTGAATCATTTAGTGTGTTTTCAGCTCAGAGACACCTGTCCATGCTTTAAGAATTTCTAGCACATCATTTCAAACATTCTGATAGAATTTTAAGTGAGAAGATCGGAAAACAATACATACCGTTTGGAAATGAGGTAGCGCAGGAGAAAACAAGTATACAAAACCATCCGATCCACCGGCTATAACATACTTGTCATCCATGTTATATCGCAAGGAAAAATATGCAAATCTGAAACTGCATATCATTGAAAACTTTAAAAAAAACATTGTATAAAAAATGATAAGTAAATTTTGGCAAATTTTGGATTAAAATTACAACAAGAGTCGGAAAATTACAACGATAGGAAGCACACAATGTTTACATATTTGATCCTGTCTCCAGATAATTTTAAATTGAAGGGTCTTTAAAATTTGTACTAAATCAAAATAACAGTTGTACACGAAAAAGAGAAGAGATAGAAACACTTTACCTATTGGAACGTGATGGTAGCTGTTCTACTCCAGTGAATGTATTCCAATGTAAATGGTCGCTCAATTGATCGACAGTAGTATAATGAACTGTAAAATCAAAATTATTTAAAGATTTTTTGTTACTTAAAATAAAATTTCCACTTTCTCTTATGAAATTATCGAATATTGATAAATTAATATTTTTCCCTAATTTTTTCAACAACAGATCTATTTTCACTATGTCATGGTCATAAGAAAAAAACTCTTGC
>UPTC01000025.1:56653-114340 GCA_900537255.1 Acanthocheilonema viteae | reverse complement strand
TCCGAAGAGAGCAAATAGTGTTGCCAATTTTTTCGCACGTCTTGATCGCTTTCGAGAAGGAAATCCTCTGTTTATTAATATAGCGTGGCATTTCGGGTCTGATCCTGGTTCGTTAATTAAATTGGTCTCTTCATTACATTGTTTTAAACATAATTACTTGTTTTTGGAACATATTATGAAATGTTGCGGTAGATGACAGAGATAATCTCTCACAACTTTGAATTTTTTCGGCAAACAGTAAGCCTAAAACAATGCAAGTTGCTGGGATATGATATCTTTATTTATTTTATTATCCCTTGACAGCATTTGTTCAAGAAATTATTTTATCCGCTACAGTTTGTCCATTTAAATGTTTTATCTCCTGTTCATGGGCATCGTAATTTTCGAATTGTTACACGTCTTGCATGGCTTTAACAGTATTTTCCAAGATTTCAGGGAATATCAACAGTAAAACATCATCATCATCAGTAGCAGCAGGATGTTTAGATTATTGTGGCATAGATACGATGTTGCATATCACATGTTGTCAATATACAAAAGAGCAATCAATAAGACATTTAGAACAAATTAAAGCATTGGGGTTAAAAAATATTTTGGCTCTTCGTGGTGATCTTCCCCGGCAGGTAGGTTCTAAGAGAATATGATTTATTGATTTAGCAGATATTGATTAAGAAACTATCAGATTGAGGAAAATGATGCGCATTCTCTAAACTATACTGATGTTAATGAGCTAAAATGAACTTTAAATAATAAATTCTAAATAATTTTATATGATTTTTATTTTTTAATATTTGACGCTGCACAAGTTTACTATTTTTAGCTAGTGTTAGGAAGTTGATAAAATATTCCAAATCTTTCATAATCTTCTATGCGAATGAATTGTAATATTTCCATTTGAATATATTAAGCATACATATGGAATTATCATGAAATTGCAGGACGAAAACACAGCACTGTATAAATATCGCGCTTTAGATCTCATTCGATGGATAAAAGAGGAGTATAACGATTACTTTACTATTGCATGCTCCGGTATATTTTGATCATAATTTCTGCATTTCTTAATAGTAATAGCAACAATAGCAGACTAATAACGTGGTGATCATTAAAGCTATCTGATTATCCAGAACAGGACATCTGTTACTTTTACCATTAAAGAAATAGTTGTGGAAGTTCACGAAACATTTAAAGAAGACTTACAATACAATGATGATGAAATGATCATAAAAAAGATTACGATATTACGCAAGAATTTTATACGTATTGCTTTTGTTCTTGTACATTGGAATAAAGGGAAATTTTCAGGCTATCCTGCTGGACATCCTGAGGCTCCGAGTTATCGAGCTGACCTTTTATATTTAAAAGCAAAAGTAGACGCAGGAGCGGATTTTATTATTTCTCAAATAATTTTCGATTGCAAAATTTTCGAAAATTTTCTACGTGATTGTCGTGAAATTGGTATTACTGTACCAGTTATTCCTGGGATCTTACCAATTCAGGTTTTCGTTGACAGTTCTATTTTTCGTTTTTGTTTGATGTTTTTAGCAGTAAAATATTTGTACTTAAGAAAAAGAAAAATGTAAATAAATGGACGATTTTAATTTGCATCTACAGAGTTATGAGAGTATTCGTCGTATCGCAGAATTATCACAGTTAATCATACCTGATTCTATCCTTGTTAGTTTGAAACCGATCAAAAATGATGATGATGCCGTACGTAATTTTGGCATCCGACATGCTGTTGATTTGTGCCAAACACTTTTTACCAATGGTAGCACAACATCTATACATCTCTTTACATTAAACCAAGAAGTTTCTTCAAGGTAATTTATTTTATATTTTAGAGCTGTTATCTTCCTTTAAAATAGATCTTAAGAACTGCGACTTGCTCAACAAAATTTGGTAATGGAAGTAGCTTCTTTATGCCTTTACCACCTTTATTTATGCTTGGAATCACAGACTATGTGATATTCACTTTCCATTTTTCTAACTCCAAATTCTTTTCTTGTTATTTCTATTCTTATTCCACTTTGTTTTTAGTTTGTGATAATGTGGTAATCAGAATTTTTGTTATATGCAGACATTTAACTTTTCAAGGGAAATTTTACAACAGTTAGGGCTTTGGCCACGTTCGCCGGTTCGGACCCTGCCTTTGCGTTTGTTTGGTGAAAATCATCCTATGCGTTGCAAAGAAAATGTGCGACTTATTTTTTGGTCATTACGACCGAAATCACATGTTTTCAGAACCCGTGTAAGTTTTTCATTGCTACTAATATATTGCATTCAGTAAAAACTCTTACACCTATCTCTTTCTGTGTCGATAATTCCACGTTGTGAATGTAGTGAATTCTACTGCTTAATCATTCTTTTCGAGTACTTTTATTTGCATATAATTAATTTAGTTTCATTTATACATATAAATTTACTTTTTGTTTTTCTTACATTTGTGACTAGTGGATAGTATTGGTAAGAAGAGATGACTTCCCGAATAGTCGTTGGGGTGACAGTAGTTCGCTAGTGTTCAGCGATCTTAAAGATTACTATTTATTCTATTTGAAAGGACAGTCAATTCAGGATGAACAACTTCGAATGTATGGTGAACGTTTAGAAATCCTTGCTGATATACAAAAAAGTATTTGTCAGTTTTGTCGTACAAAATATCAATGAAAATGGTGTAAAAATAAGCTAAAATTTTCTTACTACCATTGTCATTGTTTATTTATTCTTTCGTGTTTAATCTGAAATGAAAAACGAGAAAAAATTATTACTGTTTACCGGCACAAAGACGGTTTAATTCTAACTAAACATTTTGTTGTAATCGTATAGCTTTTAGGTAAATCAACTGCCTGGGAGTGAGCAACATGACAGTATACGGGTTGAAACATCACTTATAAAGGATCAGTTTTTGTGGTGCAATTCAAATGAATTTCTAGCAATCAGTCAATAGCCAGCATCTGTTAATGGAGCCCTTAGTACAGATCCATTTGTTGGCTGGAGAAAACCAAGTGGCTATTGTTATCAGAAGGTTATTCCTTATTTGTTTTTGTAAATTTTGTACACTATCATCGTTGGGTACCGATATTTTTTGAATGAGTTGTTGAGATCGATTGGAATTGAATCATGTTGCTATTTTATTTGGATTTCTATATTTTTCATTTTTCTGGTCTGTTTGCTTTCGTTTTTAATCTATACTTCGGGTTTATCTTGAATTCTTCACATCACAAGTAAATGCCGAATTTCTGTGAAACTTTCTGCCATCCTATTCGCGTCTTAATTGTCATATTGTCAATCACGATGTAAGCTTTTCGTTTCTACAAGCTCATGTCAGGTGCTTCTAAAAGTCAAAAAATTCAGTAAATTTTTGCAGGCAATAATTGGCCAGACAAATACTGAAAGCGTTATGCCGACTGCTGTTACTTTGGGTGTATTTCCAGGTTCTGAAATTGTGCAGCCAATGATGGTTGATCCTCCTTCATTTCGTGTTCGGAAAGATGAGGCTTTTGACGCTTGTTTAAATTGGTACATTTACTTTTTCCCTTGTTTAAAGAATGTTTTTTCTTCTCAGATTTATATTTTATCGATAAAATGCCTATTAATTTAGATCATCAATATGCGCCGAAGGGACATCGAGCGTCGCTTACTGGAAAAAATTTATAATAAGTATTGTCTAGTGACAATGATTATCTAGCCAACTATTGTCTTTGATAGTGTGCTTGTTAACCGTTATCAGATTTCCAAATTTGTTTCAGAGAGAATGAGAGATGAATTTTAGGTTTGTAGTGATCTTGTAATGCAGATCAATCAGCGATGTGATTGCGGAGTTATTTCATTGCTTTTTCGTTTTTCTCATATTGATTCTGCAAATCGGCTCGTTGATTTAGAACTGGTGATGCGCTCAATTTTGAATGATATAACACATTTCTATTGTTATTATTATTCCTGGGATATTATGCAGCACTAGGTTGGCGCAAAAAGTATTTACTTTTTTGAATTTTGCTGTTTCATAATTTAATAATCCTTAAATTATTTTATTGCTTAGTTATTGTTTTATGTTCTTCATCAATAACTTGTTTTTTTTATTCAGCGTGTATATTTATTGTCGACTGAATAAATACTGAATGAACCAATGAATTTTCGCTTTCCAAATGGTTAAAAGATTTAGACATTTGGTTATAAGTTGATAAATAATTTGTTAATTCAGGATTAAACTGCTACACTTATAGACCGATTATCGAATACTGAACTTCGGAGATTATTTGTTGTAAGACTGGAGAATACAGCCTAACATAAACATCTAGAATTATTATTTAAGAATTGATAGGTTGATGCAAAGGCAAGTGCGTATTATTGAATGTTTTAAATTGGAATACATTTTATTGTTTCAAACGATTAATTGAATACTGTTTGTCTTTTTGTTAGATGAAGAAATGATGTCAGAGAAGAAGCGAATGCGAGTAGTATTATTTTATGCTTTCAACTTGCTTGTCAAGTAGTGAGGGCAGCTTATTAAAATATATTTGATCCAAAATTGCCATAGACATGCAGTTCTGTGGTGACTCAAGAAATTTGCAAAGGAGGCAAGAGTTTTAAAGTTGAACGTAGTGACCAATCAATGGAAGTAACAATGACCAATTGAAAAAACTGATTGGGAAATTAGTTCCGATAAATGATCTTTACTGGCGAAAAAAAGTAAAAAACAGTCCTTTAAGATAAGCAGTAATCAATAAATCATTTGAAATGATATTACATACTTATTTGAAAATGTATTCCAATATGAAGTAGTAATAAACCGACCAGCAATGCAAAAGACACAATTACTTTTGCACCAGCGTAATACATATACACAGGAGTGATAAGGCCCAAAATAAATAGGCATTTTATCATCCAAAAGCCGAATGCTACTGACAGTTTTAAAACAGCGTGCAGATTTGCAGATGCGATGTGAGAAAAAGAAAAAAAGAAGGAAATCTCTAAATGATGTCCATCTGTGGTAAAGGATTAGTGAAAACTTAAAAATTATCGCTAATTCTTTCTGTGGCTTACTAACTGTCAAAAAGTTGAATCAAACAGTGGAATATAATTATTGATTCGGAAAACAAAATCAATAAACAAAAATGATAAGTTGCCGAGAATTAGCCATTTCACGGTCACTCGGCACTTCCAGCAACTTGAAGTGCTGGAAAAGCTTATTAAAAGTGCCTGTCTCATTACTTGAAAATCATTACTTTCAAATGTCATTTTCTCTATTCTACGTAAGTACAACGAACCATTTCCCGACCGAACTGTGATATGCATCGAAATTGGATCGTAGACTGTCTGAATGGTTGGACGACGAAGGTGCTCTAAAACACTGATCAAAGCTAAATTCGCACTACCGGTATGTCCCAGATATTATTGCGAAACTTCCGGCTCGTCAATTACAACAGATTTAAATCGATCAACCGATCGATTTCCCTGCATTTTACTATGTGACATGGCATTATCAGAATAATTTTTTCACCGAGTTTTTTATTAATACTTGACAGATGTGCAGTCGGAAATTCATGTTGTTGATGAAATTTATTGGCAAAGGGAGTACAACACACTCAGCGAGCGCACCTCAGGTGAATTGCACATTTGCGCCAATAGCGTGGTATAGCAGTTAGTTGGCCTTAAAAAACGTTTCTTGTTTCCCGTATAATTTTCAGGATGAACCGGTCCGTTGTCTGATCTGCGCTACTTGACTGCTGATTTCGTTAATAAAATTCTTGAACGCATTTGGGTCTCGTAAGCATTTCTGCTGTTTATCCTGAACAAAATTTGTTTTTTTTTTTGCAAAATCGTAATAAGAATATAAGATAAGATTAATTAACATATCGGGTTAGCACCTATTTTTGATCAAACCTAATTGTTAGCAATGACTATAATTATCTAAGTATCGCGAAAGTTGTTGCTTACTTGTAGGTGATACTTGCATACATCAATCCACAGACGAGCACATCCAAGCTTCTTGTCTTTGCCGTCCGAGAATGAGAAGGTTAACCAGTATTCATTCTAAATAGTATTTTTTTAATTAATGGTCATCAAGGTTTATTAGTTACAACAAATTAAATCCACTTTAAATGTGGAACGATTATAGGTACTGTTTAAATAAAAAATAATTCCATTCCTCGCTGTTAATATGCATTTATATCTATGCTATTGGATACTAATATTTGTCATTTTGGAAATATTTTTAAAAATTTTGAATATTTCAAAGCAGCACCGATTGCAGTGGTCCGAAGAAACTTTTGGGTAAATCTTCAGTTGTGAACACTTTGCTAAATGTCATCGTCCAATGTCCTTTCGGCGGAGGGCACAATTTGTTTTGTCGGATAAATTCGTGCGCCTTTCGATCAGTTACATATTTGTCCGCTGCTTTCACCGTTTCACTACATTTGTCGAGCATATCGCAATAACGACTGTAAATTACAATTCGAATACGCCATACTGTTCATGCTGCACGATTTTCCAATTTAAAGAGTGGTTGAATTTATCGATAAAATCAGTTTCTATTATTAATTCCTACCACACCATCAGTTTGATCGAATACAACCAATCAAATAGCCAGGACAATAAACATACCAGGAACCGACTCCATCACAACCATCGATGATGTTCCAACCTTGGCATGGAATCACCTGCCAACCCTTTGATCCTTGTTTATTCGTTACTGCATGCCTTACCTCAATAGATTTTAAGAAAGTACATTTATTCGTATCTTCAATCAACATTTAAGAGACCTTAAACATATTGTTATCATTGAAGGAACTCTGTTTCAAGCAGTCAGTAAAATTGGGAATGCAGTAGGCCAAGACTTGCGTCATAAACTACGAGCGATACCTCGACATCCATCTCGATTTTGTCCTGCGGCAACTCCTCGCTCACATCCATTGTAACATTGAAAAATATGGGCCCTGGGAAACGCGGGTAATCCGGCCATACGACGATGTTTGAAACATTCACCACATAGTTCGTCCACTGAAATTTAAGTTTGTTAGAATCCCGTATTATTCATTTATCAATGAATACATTTCCTCTCAAACGGGTTTTAAGAAACTGTAATTATTTTGCCAGCAAGTTGACCCAGCAGACTCCACTCCAACCTCTGATCGCATAGGAAACAAAGTTACTACTCAGGCTGTCTATAACTAAATGTCCAATACCTGGAGTATTCCTAGAAAACTATAAATAAAATGACAATTTCAATAATTGTTGTAAGTTAGGATGTCAGCAAACAATATTCTAACCTGTTCGCTTGCACATCGACTGAATTGCCACCCACGAATGACAACACCGTGTGGCCCCGTTGTATACTTCTCCCAAAACGGTACATGCCCAGGAAAAGTTTCCTCCCAAGCGCGTGATAATGCTGACTGAGTTAATATTTTAACATACAGCATTGCTAGTATGAAATGCGTGAGGAAACACCTCAACATCTGCAAAGTGTACGATAGAAATTTCATTTCAACATTAAATTCTACTTATAAATGAATAATAGCGGTGGTGATATCGAGTATATGATACTAAAAGCCTTATGACAGGATTGGCATTACAATGATTAGCATGGCACCGATTCTACTGAAACTATATTTTTAGCCTGAAACTCTCACTAGAAGCTTAAGCCACAATATTATTTTACTAATATATCTAATTGTGATTCCTTTGCTTGAAAGCTTTTCATATCGACCTGAAATCCTTGCTACAAAATTCAAACCACAATGTAATAGTTCCTTCTTTCGATATACTGCTGATAATAATAAGCATAGCAATATGCTGATCAACTAATTCATTTCTAGCATCTTCTCCTCCTTTTATCTTTTCATTTTTCTCATTTTACTGAAAAAACTATCACTTGTAATTCGGATGATAGCTGGTGAATCCCAAACATCTAGTAGGGAATGATAACATTGAACATTGAAAAGAATGATAACAAAGCTTTTAATTTAGAAGAATTAAAAAGGGAAGTACAGGAATGGCCGAAATATTGGACAAAACGGCTGTAGTATATTTGTATCGACCAAATGATAGCAATTAATTGCTTATCTTGCTATTCAATTATCGACAAAGACAAAGTGATTGTAATATCGCGTCACAAAAACTGAGAGAAAAATAGATCTTGGAGAAAAAAGCTTCAGAATCCATCGGAATTCTGCTAGTAAATTGGGACTAGCAAAAAAGAGGAAAAACTTGAAATGCATAACCGGAAATCGGCATTCCAACCAGCATAACCAGCAAAAAAAAATCATTTATATATCTCACACGCTGCATCAAATTACCAGATTTTATGCAGAGTTGCAGTGATCAGAAGGAAACTTTTCATTTCTTTTGGCTTCTCCAGCCTCTAATAAGTAGGATTAACATGTGTAGAAGGAAGGAAAGCTAAAAGGGTTAACTTTTAGAAGTTCTAACAATGATAATAATAACAGAACCAAAACAAACATTAGAAATTAGCGCTGATGAGGAATTAAAAGTGTATCAGTGAGTGCTATCAATTGTTGCTCAATCAGATTTTAACCAGCCAATTATATCGTCTGTTTCTCGATTGAATGTAAAAAAAATTTTAAATCACTGTCGTTTGAAAACGATTCAGAAATGTGGTCCAGAAATCAATAGTTGTTATGAAGATTAAGAAACAATGAGAAATGTTGATGATGGTGATCACCGGACATCGCCATCATCAACCATCACAGAAACGACATCAACCGGTAAATGTTTGACGAGGATAAAAGAAAGCATATGGTGAAGAGCGATCGCTGTCGTGTCGCGGGGAGATGGGAATGGGGGAGGGGGACAATGAACCACGTCGTAGTCTTGAGGAGTCACTTCGAACATCATCCATCGACCACTTCCATTCAAAATTATACTATTGTTATTGGTGAAGAGTTTAATTCGATGTGTTTCTCGGCGGACACTGAAAAGATGTGTGATAGGAAGAAAGGGAGATTTGCTTTCCAAGAACTAAAATGAAATTAGCAATTTGAATTTAATCAGAGGTGAGGAGAGGCGGAACAGACTAACATCTAATGCTTAGAATATAGAAAATTGGTGAAGAGCGAACCGCAGAACAAAGAAGGAAAAACTGCTTCGATAAGTTGACAGCCACAATCACAACAAAGTGCTCGATGGAGGTGGTATGGTACGACGATACGGTATGATATGGTATGGTATGATATGAAGTGATGTTACTGATATGAGGGAAAGGTGTCTGGAGCGACTCCTTATTTCGTCTTCTCTGTCCATCCCTTAATTAGTTACACTGGAATAATAAAACCCGATCCCATTCCGGGCATTGGGGAAACCACTGTCAACGACTATAGCGCAAAATGCGTCTTTAATTTAATGCCCTCGAGAAAATTTATTAATTGTAATGACGACATTAATGGTGTAGCAAAGAAGGAGAGAAGAGGGATGAGAGAAGAAGAAAAAATGTTGGACGTCATGAAAAACCTGATTTAGGCAATATCCCGAAGGGAAGACGTTGTCGGATGGTTCGGCCTATTCACTTCTCCCTCCCTCCATTGTCTCCGTCTCGTCCAATAAAACGATCTCACCAAATCCGGTTCACTTCATCGACCAATATACCACCGCTATAAAATGATACTACCTGATCCACCTACTCATTAAATTTACTTCCTTCTCTTTCCGATATTTCACAATAGCAGCAACTCCTCCAACGACACGAGTTTTCGTTTTCACAAGTTCATACCCATAAATTCTGTTAAATTTTGCGGATCACTTCTGACCAGTTTTCAAATCATGCATGGACTGACTTTTCGAAATAATTCTTGCAAAGATAACAGAAAAGATCACTTGAACTGTTGCAAACATTTTAAATAAAAAAGAAACATTTCATCCAACATACCACCTCACCCTTCAATCAAGCATTATCAACATACTCGACAATTTACAATTATTTCGATTTTAGAAGTTCAGATATAATACAAAATACTCATTCGCTGTTCACAAACAGTATTTTGACAGTTACTATCGGGTTTCTGAACAGCAATGCATGGCCATACCGGGAGTAAGACTCCACTCAACCGAACGATGAATAGCGTGACACTTAAACTGTCCATTGATTACTGCTCCATGTTTAAAGCAAAAGTCAACGCCTTAAATCTTGCCTTTTCGAATGTCACCATATTGCAATAAGCTGTCCATCTATGCAAGCCTGCTTCTGCTTGATTTCTTTGCTCATCAGCAAAATCACTCTTCCCAATTTAACCCGAATGCACGAGTCATCATCGGCACGGCGAAAAAGCATTTATAATGCATCTTTGACATAAGGAGCGACAAATGAGGGTGCAACATTTATGTTGAATACGCAAATAATAGAATATTTTCATGGTAAAAAAGGAACACGAGAAGAAAGCAAGGAAATGCAAGACAGGCAACCTTGAATACATTTCTCATGAGGTATGTAAAATCCAGCAAAAGTAGAGATTCCGCATCCAACAGAGAAGAGTCACAATAAAAGATGGAAAAATTGGTTATGGGTGAAAGTTAAGGCGAAGAGATGGTCAGATCATATCCGCAACTGGTATTATCATCATCACTGACATCACTACTCACAGACACCATCCTGCTTCAAAATACCATCCTTTCTTCTCCTCATTCCCTTCTACGATCTTTCAACTCTGCGCATCACATAAAACTTCTCGAGAGGAAGCAAACACAAACTGGCAACGTGTTAGATCCGCACCAGTGGTATATCATGGTAGAATATACGCCCGCAGGGCGTGTTCTGGAATAGCCCCTTCCTTGTTCGCCTCTTCTAAAACGCAAAAAAGGAAAAAACTCGATGACAGTCTGCATCTTCGTGAATTTGTTACATGTTACCGTTCATGTTTCTCTTTCTTCCAAACCAGGAACGACTAATGAAAAAGAAATGTTGAAAGTTATATAGTTTTCTTATATAATCTGTTCCGAAATTGAACTTCTCGACGAATTTATTCATCTAGAAAGGCTTTGCACAAGATAACAATTACACTGCGCAAAGATAGCTCTACAACAGAAAAATCTAACGTGTAAACATAAACAAATCATTACTTCCTTATTTCGCTTGCATTAGGAATTCTCACTAATTAAGACTTAAAAAGTTTACTGTGTACATTTCTAAACCTGTACTAAATAATTCCGCATTTGATCAGTAATTTCAGAAGGTGAGATGAATAATTAGAAATGAATTTTTTATTGATGTAAGAAACTAAGTACAAGAATGGATATACCTAAATTTATCGTAGGTTGTATACTTCAATTAATCACTATATGCCAATTTGTCATATTTTTCCAGTGCCGCCAAATCTTTCGAATACTTCGGCGTAGACAATTCCCCTTCTTTGTTCCGGTGCCATGCATATCCAAAACCCGGAGTTGGTGACTCGAGACCAAAATTTTTTCGTAAACCTGCTTCTACTTTTGTTGCTGCCTCACAACTAAATTATGAGAACGGTTTATAAAAACCGACTATACATAACATTAAATTCAGCCAGAAATGTACGGTCATGCGATCCAGTAAAACTATACTGAGAACACATCCATTCTGAGTGTAGCATAGGCCTCCTACACCCGTAATATGATGCTCAATATATCTGTTATCAGATAGACATTAAAAGAAGAGACTCTTCGAAATCAACAATCTATGAGAAATTTTTCACAAGAGAGTCGTTTCAAGCAAGCATGTCACCTTATTATTTCGCCACTGAGGCTTTTGAAAACAGGCCCATGTGAATCTGCGGTATATATACATTTCGGGGGTTGAACACTACGTCGAGCATCTCTGTCCAAATAATAATTATCGGATAACTTGTGATGTACACCACCAGGTAACGATACAGATGGACGACTTCGCGCTGCTTGTGTATTCGGGTAACGATTCATTTCATAAAATTTGCTCTGCAACAGGGAGAATATTTGACTGTAAAGAAACATGTTGATGATTTCACGCAACAATCCTAGACAGAGATAACACAATAATTAATTAGTTTATCTCTAGATAGTGCACATGAGCCACACTCGGATAGCAGTGATTTCTGGCTACAGGAATTTTATTACACATGAAACTTTCCTTCATTCTTCATTCGCTTCACTTTTCTGCATTATAGTGACAACCGAGAATTGATAATTATTCGACAGTAACAAATCGCTCAGATAAGCAAGAAGTTAACCAACCTCACCATCAGATGTTGGTAAGCCAGGTGGTGGCGTAGCTGGATCTCGATATATTGCATTTAGCTTATCACGTAACCATACCATCAGTGGCGTTTGTGTGCGATTGACCACTGTTTTCGGTGCAATTTTTGGCAATTTACTAATCATTCTCCACCTAAAATGTGCTATTTCTTCTCCCACCTGCTAAACATTTATCTTGCCAGAGACTGCTTTCAGTCATACCGCAATAGCCAAGGTCCTTCCCTTTTCAGCAATTCTTGATTCCAGGGATTCCAGTAGTTCCATAATCAAACGTGAACGAAACCTCTTCTAGTAACCGATGCAAATGAAGTCAGAAACTGTCTCTTTGCAACAGTTTCCTGATCCTCACCGGTAAGTCTGACACGGTCCGAATTACGCGGTACACTCACAAGGATAGTGCTTTCCCACCTCAGTGGAAGCAACATCGCTCTCGACACAAACAGAGTCCCCGGGAATTATCGAGTGCATGTAACTAATGCATTTTGAGTTGTTCACTTTTTGCTGAATCTTAATGAAACAGTTAAGTCCCAGAACCTTTTGCTTTAATCGTTATCATTATCAGTTGTACTTTAGTTATTCTTCCTAGCAAAATTAACTCATCTTTTTGCATCGCACTGTGTACACATCACTTCCTATTTCTCTCATCCTTCTCAGGCGCTTTTATTATTTGTTTTTTAGCAGCATTTGGGAACTAATCCAGAGTTCCTTTCAAGCAGTCTTTGTTTCCTTAAAGTACTACATATGTTCTGCGGATATGAATTATTGCTTTCATCGTCAAAATATGGATTTGGAAAGTGAAGTGATAATCATGTTAAAGTGTGAAATGTTGCCATTCGTTACATTTCTTAAATTAATCATTGAATTTCCCATGTCAGTCAACAAAGGGCCTAATACATCCATCCCAACTTAGAAATGAGGCAGCCTCAGTTATGTGGTATTACTCACTATGATAGTCGCAAAATGAGCGTTCCTTTCCTTGATGTGTTGCGAAAGTCGATATCGTTAATATTGCTTTTCCTTATTTCTTTATTTTGTACACCGCGGATCTTTCAGAAATCTTTCAACTATCAGGGATTTTTAATTATGTAATAATAAATAAATAGCATGGAAAAACAGGGCTGATTCGTACTTGAATCTGAAATGCTTACGTTAGAAAACAGTAATTATTTCTCTACCGTTGTGGCTTAAAACTAAGAGGACAACTTGTTTTCTCCAGCACCGAATTTATTCCACTTTGACTTGCAAAATCTATTTTTAAAACTTAGGAACGCATGATGTTCACGAGAATATGTTTAGGTAGTTTTTTTTCATCAAAATTTTACGCATTCCACTATTTCCTTGGCTTTATTTGATGATTACTTTTAATGAAGTTTGGCGGTTCTCTTCAAAGCTTACTATCCTAACTTTGAATACCTCAGCTGTTCTCCTATATCAAATCTGCTTCATTCTGTTTTCCCGTTTATTAAGTGAACTGCAGCATGTCGTTTATTTTCAAGTTTTAATTGATTTAATATTTAAGCGAAACGAAGTTCTACTTTACTTTTCTTACGCAGCCAGTTGCTGGCTTGAATGGCTTGGTACATCGAAGAACAGGAAAAGGTCTACTTGGATTACAATGCAACTACACCGATCGATAAAGATGTTGAGCGGTCTATAATGAATGCATTCCAAATTTGGGGTAATCCAAGCAGTAATAATGAACTCGGTAAATCTTTGGCTGCCTGGTCAAGCATGCATTATAAGAAGGAAAAAAGGGAAAAGAATTTTCGCTTTTCAATTTTTTTTGAAAATTCCTTGTACTTCGCTGATCATCTTTTGATTTTTGAAAAATTATGAAGGGAAAAAAGCGAAGGATGTAATTGAGGAAGCGCGAGAAAACATCGCCAGACTGTTGTATGTTTCTGCAAAAGAAATATTTTTCACATCAGGTGGAACTGAGGTCAGAATTTCGTATTTCGCTTTTATAATGATGTTGAATTTGCGGCGAATATTGTATTTCTCTAACACATTATTTGTTTAGACCAATAGCTGGGTGATATATAACTGTATTGAACATCGGAAAACACTCTGGGGACGAGACTACAAACCACACATTATGGCCTCCATCATTGAACATCCATCGGTTCTGGAACCCCTGCGTGACCTGAAAAAGAAACAAGAAATCGGTAAGTTTGTATTTTGTGACAGAATTCGCTTCAGTTTTAAAAACTTAGTTGGTGAAAATTTGCTACCTAGTTATATTAAACTCATTTCGGGAATAATTTCGTGCTCTATAATCATGTATGAAATATTTCATAGTTTTCTACCCATCTCAAAGATGAATGTATTGGATTACCGACATCATATTCTGATGACATCTTTCATCAGACCTGACTGAAATCGATATTGACATGGTAACTGGTCGAGTACAATTAGATGGTCTGGAAGAAGCATTTTGTGACCGAACTTGTTTGGTGTCAGTGATGACGGCGAACAACGAAACGGGTGTTATACAACCTGTTGCTGCGGTTGCTGAAATTGCCAGGTTGTTCTTCGATCCTTAAAATAATCAATGATCGAATGGCGAATAAGTGAACTGGATGTCGTAAAACTGTTTCAATCAATTTCCATGGTTCTGCTGAGTATTATAGTAATAAAAAAAGATTTCTCGCATATCTGCTCAGTTTGTTATGCGCTAGGTCATATAATCTGATGCTTTCAGAAAATGTGAAAACAAATTTAAAAGTCGAATATTTGTGCACAGTGATGCATCCCAAGCTATTGGTAAGGTTGATGTCAATATAAACGCATTGAATGTCGATTTTGTAACTGTTACGGGGCATAAATTTTATGGTCCACGAATTGGAGCGTTGGTAATAAAAGCTGAAAGCAAAGTACCTCTGGAGGCAATGTTTCTTGGCGGTGGTCAAGAACGAAGCAAGCGGGCGGGGTACGTCACTCCAAGTTTTGATGCGAAATTAGGGATTTTTACTTTGACTACTTATCAAAATACCATTAACATTTATCAAAAAGATATATTCTAGTATTAGGGATCATGGAATAGAATGCAATGACTTGAATGATGATTAGAAACATTTAGCATTTTTTTCTTTTGCAGCACAGAAAATACACCAATGATCGTCGGTTTAGGAAAGGCAGCACAAGTGGCATTGCGTGGTCTTGAAGAATATTCAGGACATATGCAGAAAATAAGAGATTACTTCGAAGAACAACTCAAAGTAAGTCCCTGGACACAATTCCTATGACTAAATAATCCGATATTTCTTCGGGGATCGACATTATTCGAAGTCGGGAAAGGATTCTCGACTTCACTCATTCAATATTAGCACTCCACAATTTCCAGGAAGCGCTTAATGATACGATTGTGATTAATTTCGAAACATCAGAACGTCTGCCAAATACCAGCAGTGTGGCATTTGTGAAATACTCAGGGGATGCTTCCGAACTGCTCTCTAACTGTAAATCATTTATTGCTAGCACCGGAGCTGCTTGTCATGCAGCCACTCAACGGTTAGTTTACTTTCTACTGATGACATTTTGAGTTCTCTTAAATATCTTGGATTTCATTCCGGTTTTTTGGAAAGAGAACCACTACCACATTGCCTTAAGTCTAAAATTATAGAGTAAATCACCTGCAGTGGTTCTGAGTGACATTAGGAAATATAGTCAAACTAGGTTTTAAAGGAAACTGTGACACAGCGAAACATGAAAGATCATCTCAACTTAACACTGTTTGATTGGTTCTGTATGTTCTGTCTGTGACTTACCCTGTAAAATAAGTCTTATATGGAGTGGAGGGCGTATTACCCTGCAGGTGGTCCGCATATTAATTTTTTCCACGTAACTCCATTTACATTGCAGATGTTCTCAAGTACTAACGGCATGTGGGATTCGTGAGGAGTTTGCACTTCGGACAGTAAGATTTAGTTTCGGCAGAAATTCAACATGCGATGAAGTGGATCGAGTGGTGAATGAACTAAAGGCGATCATGTTTATGGATAGATATGGCAGTTCGCTGTTAAATGTCATCAACAAAGGACCCATATCGGATTTTTGATTCGATATGACTTAGTCTCATTGATTTTGTGGAACTTTTATAAAATACACAATAATCCATGATTCTTATTAGTTCATTGCTATAATGATTATGTATTACTCATTGTTCCGTAACCAAAACTAATCTTTGATATTGCTTATAGTTCGCTCTGTTATTTTTTAAAGCTATAAAATTAACTTTGAATCGACACTTTTATGAAAATTAGCTTCAAGTAGTTTCAGATAGATTACTCTGTTATGAATCAAAAGCAAGACTCGCCGTGACGCTCTGAACAGTCGAGATCTAATATCTATGGCTGTTTTGCCCAAAAAATCTCTTGCTTATCAGTTTACAAATTATCAGCTTACTTACTGATGAATTTTTTCAGTACTTTTCCATCACTTCGTTTTATTCCATATCTATTTACAATTACATGTTATCGAAATAGGATTCGTAGGTGTAGGTCAATTTCAGTTTCCAAGTTTTAATTTTTAATTTTCCACCAATCAAATTCCCTAGGATTTTGTGTCGATATGTTTTAAATTCCAATAGTCGGTGGATCCGTGCATGAAGATAAATGCCTTTTATTTGCAGTTGTCGAATTTTATTAGGTAAATAAACTGGTAGAATAAGAATAATTGCTGTCCGCTTTGAAATTCATTAGACCAGGTTTATATGCTTCTGATAGTACAGTTAGTTTCTTAATCCTATTATCACTATGAATCTCGTGGAAATAATCTGACTTATTCTTCTGTTTTTTTTTCTCTGTAAAACTCCAGAAAAATCGTATGTTTTGATGTTGATAAAGAAGGAGTGAAAGATCATGCAGCTTTTATCTCATAAGAAAATAGCCTTATTAAGAAGGATCTGCGTGACCAAAACGTGACCAAAAAGTGGTAGTAAAAAATGTGGTCCTCAAAATGGAAACTGTAATCTCGTTTATCAAAACAGATACGAATTTACTTGTGTGATTTAAAAGCGGGTCATTTCCTAAAATTCCAATGAAATCAAGATCAGAGTCGATATATTTTCTCACGATTTTATGGTCGATGCGCAATATATTCCGATCAAACAGGTGAAGAATCGAAGTGTTGAGCTGTAATCAGTTGAGTAAAGTAACATGAGGAGCCATATATAAAGTCCCTAATTCCAAATTACGAACTCTCGAGGCCGGCGTATATCACGCTCGAAAATGAGAATCAGAAAAATTAACAAATCTGATCCGGTTGGACTCAGTGCCAATAATGTTCGATGGCCTTATTCAGACCATACTGAAAGCCTCGGAGATGGGGTGAAAATTATTTTTTTGCATATCCAGCTTGGGTTCTCCTGCTTGACAGATAATTCAGGGAATAAAAAATTTACAATGGACAGAACGGAATAATATAAAAACTGTACAGCGCATGTCGGACGCAACATGTGCGGATAGTGCACCGGAACTGCCGCTGGTAAGAAGATTGGAAATATTGCGTGCTGTTGACAGTTTGGAATCCGATGCAGGAGAATATGAGTGACTGGAAAGAAATTGTCAGTCCTCACAGTAACTATGCTCACGAGAAAATTAGTAGTTTCTGAAAATCCTTGTGAATTCAATGTCTACAAATAACTAACTCATCGATCAATCTATCTATCTCACATTCACAGATGTATAAAGTAGAGATAGCTAACATGTCTGGAAGTGCTTTAATTTCCTGAATTTCTTCTTCGGTACGTATACCGCGCCCAATTACATATTGTGAGTCGACGATATCCGGCAAATTTTTGATATCACTCTGCTGTAATTGTTTAATTTACCAGAGATCTGGGTGATGAATTGAACCAATGAAGCATAGAATACCGATCAAATCCTTTACTTCTTCATCGGACAGTTCATATCGATTAATAATGGGCGATCTTCTCGGCTCCTGGTCAGTAATGGATGGGATCCCACGCAATTCTTCATATTCCTCACGAGTGAACGCTTTCTTACCAATCACTTGGTCTTCACGAACAAATTCCGGATATGCATTGATGTCCTAGAAATAGGCCTATTCAAACAGTTCCTCTCCTGTACTTATACAAAACAAAGCAAAAAACGCTCAGTATTATTCAGTTCATTGTAAATAATAATTTCACAAACCTCAATTTCAGAAGTGGTGTAACGAGCATAAGGTAGTGCTGTGACTGTTCCTGGAAATGCGGGATCAGGCAAGCAGAATAAAACTAATGGAATTCAAAAAGAACCTGACTATTGGTGTTGACAGCTTGGTCGGATCGCTGGATCTGCTCAGAGATTAGAACGACAAAAATAACATACCTGTAGCAGCGACGCGAACATTTCCAACGAGATCTTCGTTGGCTAACCATCCTGAAACGGTTCACATTTTTATTGTTCATTCCATGAAAAGAACTATTCTTGAAATTGAACCCATTTTCCCTCGACATAATTAAGAATTAAAAGTTTCAACTTCATTCTACGTCAAGATTGATCTGGGGGATAAATATCAAAAAACAGAGACAGCCGATCACTTTGTAACACGAAATTTTTTTTCTAAAGCATATCAGTAAGGGAACAGTTAGATACCAAGACTAGAATCGAACTAAATCAATTTTCATTTCCTATCAGGTGCTACGGAAGAATAAGGAAAAAAGGAGACTAAGACTTCTGCTTTCATGAATGAACTTTCGGGGAAAATGGATCTGGGATGGCTTTTATATCTGGCAAACCTTCCGTTCTATACGGGCCACTTCTGGGAGCTTCGGATGAATTTTTTTCTGAAAGCACTCTTTTTATCAACATTTCCTTTTTAGCAACTAATTTACTCTGATTTTAATTTAGTACCGAAAACCTAACAAAATTGAACCAACAGTGCATACTACAAATCGGGCGAGTTAGTTTTTGATTTCAATAGTCCAAAATTGCTATTTATGTTGACATACCGTTATTGTGTGTGGAGAACTGACTTTTTATGTCACGAATATCAGCAAGACTTTGTTCTCCAAATGCATAGCGGTTCACAGTTTGCAAATCACCTGAAACAAAAAAAAACTTTGCTTTGAAACAAATTTTAAAAACCACTAAACTATTGATCGAAATTTCAAACTAAATAATTGAAAGAAAAGAAGAGAAGAGCAAAACATACTTTCTTGCGATAACTCTCGATTATGCCAATAATTCTTCACACTTCGAATACCTCCAAAATCTGTAACTCGTGCATATACCGAATTCTGCAGGATCAAAAGAAGGATTCTGATTGCTAATGGAATTGCACAGATCCGATGAATGGTCAGTTTTCATATCGGGAAATTGTAATTTAAAAAAGCAATACCACATAATTTGTCCTTCGTTTGTCTGATCTGTTCCGTCAGATTATAGACAAACCGACTACCGCCCAGATAGTGATTCATATTTGGTGTAAAATATCCTGGATATGAATAGGTGTTACGTTTCTAGTGGAGTTGGTGTTTTTTTAAGAAGCATAAAATGTGCATCCTTTAAATTAAATTCTAAGTACTTTTGCCATGGAATTGTTTCGGTATGTGTGCAATATCTGTAACACTCTCAACACCATGCAAATTTCGGTTGATAGTTTCCGTGGACGGTGATGATGAGTTTCTTGCTGAAGCATGGTTGGATATGATTAAGATGCAGCTGCACATAGTGTTCTAATATACATTTAAAACCGTGATCCGGAATATCTGTCAAGTTTTCTGTTCTTCACAGACGTACAGCTGGGGGGTTCAACAGTTATCAACTGTTTATCAAGCAGTGCTGAAATTCTCCGATGTTGTGTCAATAAGATAATGGTGTCAACAACCTGTTCCACCAGATATTTGCTGATATTCAATAGTTCCCGGACGATTTGAAAATAGTGTTGGTTGTTGATCAATTTTGGCGATATTTTCGGGATCAAAAGCACATGCACTAATCGTTTCACATGATCTTCTGGTGGCTACAAAATATTTTTGTTTTTCAAACTGCGAAGTTTGATCTCTGCAAATACTGCGGTCTGAAAGCATTGGAGCAATAAAAATAATAATGTTTGATTGATGATTTTCTTGCTTACAGTTGTGCGAAAATGGATTTTGTATCTGTTGAATTTCGGCAAGACTGTCGCTGCTAAAAGCATTTCGTCCAATTGTCCGGTCCTCCTCACTCACTGCTGTTATCATATCTGTAGTATCAGTAACAAATATTTTTACTAGAGTGAAACTAGCAGCCAAAAATTAGCCAAAAACTAGATAACTAGGAAACAGATATTATTGCTTATCCAGTCATATAATTGTGATCACTTCTTCAAGTGAACTTCATCAAGGCACTTGATTTATTATATTAAAGCATTCCTCGCTTTAATTGCTATCGCTTAGACATAGCAATCTTCTATTGCTATTTCTCGGAGAGAACTGATTTGGTAACCAACTGATATTTCCAAGACCATGTAATCCAAGAGAATGGCATTCAGTTGTTTTGTCAGTTTTTTCATCGAATGTTCCTGCAGCCGCTAATCGGGGAGGAGTATCCAAAGGATTTTCTGAAAATTAACGTCATTTACTATCTAAAGGCCTTAATTCTAAATGCGATTCTCAAGAGAAACTGCGAATTTGTTAACAGGGACTGATCGAAGAATCATTCAACCAACTTCTTCTCTTCCAAAATGCTTTCTAGACGATTCACTTTTGTAGTTGTTATAGGCCTCAGTCTATTCGAATAATATAAAATTGTGTCACCAAGAAGATTTTCAATGTTATTCTTGGACACTCCCTTAATTAAAATTAAACATCAATTCAGTAAGTTCGAGGAGTTAGTCATACATGACTGGAAAGAAAGTAGTTAGCCCCTAATCTCTCAAAGTATAACTAAGAGTGCTGCTGACATATTCCGAAGACGCTCTTCACTAAATTAGCTATTGGTAGCTTAAAGGTTTTATCTTCCTTTTATCAAATATTTACTCTAATATGTATTGGAAAAAGAGGAAATAGCAGTAAGAGGCGATTTTTTTAATGTCACATCCAAACATTAACAAAGTTGTAAAAATGATTTAAAACTTTTATTTTCCCAGCTAATGTTAAATTTTTTTAGCTTTCTGATCATTGAATTGTGATGGCAGAATGCAAATGTTTCTCTGACTTTCTAATACCTAAATAGACTAAATCACCGATGGTGTGGAAGGACCGAGAGGTTCTACCTATAGTCCTTCCATCGGGGTCTTTCTTTTTTATTACTGAAGATCTAGAAGCTTTTTCTATTTCATGGTTTAATTTCAAATATTTTCATGGGATATCACAGTTCTACAAACTTAATGCTTGACAGTCATATGTGAAGTAATCCAATGCATAAAGGACTGCAAGTATAATTGAACAGCTAGGAATGAATCTTTTTCAAATTTAATTTCATATTAGAACACTATTCAGAATGGCGAATTCTATACCTACCAGTGTTATTAAAATGCTGGAAAAACTTTTGTCCTTGTGAGATCCTGAAAGAGAAAACAAATATCACAAGGTAATGCAGGAATATTACTTAAAAAATAGGTCACTGATCGATTTCCTTATGCAAATGACTCTAAGAATGCATTCTTTTAACAGTCATCAGATTTATTAGATAAATTACCGGTACTTTCCTGAGAAATTAGCAATTTTCTCAGACTCTTTGAATATGAAAACTCGGGCATTAGTGAACTCTTGGCTACCACCACTTGTTGGCTGATAAATCTAAAAATTGCATCGTATCTTGGCGATACTAAAGATTGCGAGGTGAAATCATTTTGATTTTGATGAAATAATTATATTTTGAGTTACTTAGAGTTACTTAGAAACGACAAGTTTAACATTTCTTTTCATCAAAATTTTATCCAACTACAAACTGTTACATAATAAAGTTTGTTGAATCGAATTTTGAATTCGAAATGTTAGACTCCTTCGTTTTTTGTTGCTCCAAAAATAACTTTTAATCAACCTTAATTGAATCCTCGAAACTTGGCAGTTTGTCGATTTCAGCAATATACGAAGTGTTCACTTCAGCATCCATTTTCCCAGTTTCCGCATTTCTATATTCTGATTCCGTTTCACTCACACTGAACACTAACTGCACTTACGCACGTTTTAAACAGTAATTGTTTCTTTATGAAAAAGTAGAATCCAAAAGTTGCATTTGAAAATTTTGGAAATTTTGGAATTGAAACAATGTTGAAATTAAGTAAATATCACTCTGCGGAAAAATTCGGTACAATAACACTGCCGCTTTTTCTTGAGTTACTGCTGATAACAATGCGTTTATTACAAATATATATATGGATGGATTCCAGAAGATTTTGCGGAAGTTCTCGATAGAGGCGTTGAAGGTGCTGTACCAGCACTATCAGTTGGTCAGGTTTCAGCATCTCCATATGGAGCGATCCAAGCACAACATCAAGGAATCGTGAATGTGCTGAGTTTTTCAACCTGTTAAATCGAGACTTCAAGATGGTTCGGTTCAGTAAAAGCTTCATTTCTCCTATCGTTAGTAAATGTTCAATCCAGATATTAAGAATCCTTTAAAGATTCAAAAAACGAACCATTGCAGAGCAAAATTGATCGTGTCAATTTTCTCTTTCGACTTGATATTTGGAGAAGCAACTAATGCTGTGATGGCATTTAAAGTTAATTTTTGAATATCAGTATTTGAGAGAGAGTGCATTGTCACGACGAATTTTTTACAAATCATTTCTTGTACCATAAAGGAAACCTGAAATTGTACCTTTCCTTCTAATGAGTCTGCCAAAAAATTTTCAATCTTCTGAACTCTTTCCTTCCTTTGCAAAACAGAGAATAATGTTTTGCAGAGGAAAGAAAGGCAAAAGACAGAGATTAGCAGGTACTATCTGATGCATTTGCAATTTGCAAACAATCTACAATATCATTATGGAAAAGGGCTAACCGAGCATTCCGGATCGGTAGCTATATTAATACAGCAGATGATACGGTCATTCTGAGCAGCTAATGCTTGCAACCTACTTTCCATATTTTGTTGCAATTTTTCAACACCAAGACTGCTAACAACCTTTAGATGCTCACCATATTCTTCCGCTGTCACTTGAATCTGAAACACAAGATGGTTTCAATCAGTTGGAGAAAGTTTGATAATAGCTTAATGAATCATTTAAAGTCATTCACTGATTTCTCCCATTTTCTCTTTACTTTTTATTTTTCTAAATGTACCTGAAGCTTTCGAATTTACTTAGAAAGTACAAACTCAAAATCATTATTTGTAATTGAAACTGGATTTTCAAAACGATCAAAATTTAGTTTGGACTGTAGGAATGTTGGAAAATTTGTAAACGAAAAGTCTGTAAAGAAAGAGAGCTTTCAAAACTATTTTGATAATGAATAAATGGAAAAGAATACCCACCTGACCGGTATACATCCAATCAATGACTGCTGAAACGACTTTATATGGACGGTTCAGCAGTGAAATCAGAAGCGGTGTCTGATGGCATTTCAGCATCTGGAATACATAAAACGGCAGGAATGTATTGGAGATGAACCATTTACTGAGAAGTGTTGTAACTTATATTATTAACTGTTGTTACAGAATCAAGACTTTAGGTAAACCGTATTAGTAATAGTACAAATCTAAAAGTTAATTGCCCTATTCATACCCTACGAATGCAATTAGAATATATAGCACCGATGGTGCTGTGCAAGAAATCGGTCTGCATTTGAGCACAAATAATTGTAACATCAGCAGTAATTAGATCTCGTTTGACACGTAGTTCACGTAGATATTGGCCAATGCTATTGCAATGCCGTCGAAAATCATGCCCTTTCAAGTGGACCATCCTGAAATGATCAATAAAGATGTTGGCGTTCATTGGTCCCGACACTATTTGAAGAAATTATTACTCCTGATCAGTCGTATTTATTTATCATTTCCCTTTCTGTATCTCTTCCAATTTCCCTTTTGTCTCCTGTCTCCTTGTTGCAAAAAATTCACTTTCATTTGATGTGAAGAACTTATTCAATCTTTTAAAATGTGAATCAATCGATAAATCTTCATCATTTATTGTACACAAATATGATCGTTGAAATTTCGAGACTCAAAAGCTTGGCGAATTTGAAAAGTATTACTTTTCATGAAGAGTGGATTTCATTATTCGTGCCACAATTTTCCCCAGAATCAGTAAAGAAGACAGAACTCGACCTCTCACCACTGTCAATAGAATAACAATAGACTGTTGCACTCTCAACAATTTATTTCTTTCAAATTGAACGCCATCGACAACCGCAGAACCGAAATTAGCATATGATCATTTCTATTGGAAATGCTTGATGAAGAAAGTTGACAGTAAGTTGGTTCTCTTGCAGTGGAGAATAGGAAAGTAGACAGAAACTCCACTTATGCAAATATGAGGGAGAGTGATGGCAGTTTCAATAGCGCTGGCACAAGCGGGTATGTCTTTTTTGCTGTCAGCGCACACAGTCCAAACTTCAAAACTTGCTTCTTTTATTTTTCATTTTAGTTAAAATTGAACCCGTCGAAATATGTCCTTCCTGTCTTCTCCCACAAGTAAGAT
The DNA here is from genome assembly GCA_900537255.1 of Acanthocheilonema viteae. NCBI lineage: Eukaryota > Metazoa > Nematoda > Chromadorea > Rhabditida > Onchocercidae > Acanthocheilonema > Acanthocheilonema viteae. The sequence goes on along the minus strand of UPTC01000025.1, from coordinate 89,560 downwards.
TCTACAGTCGCAAAGCTGTCGCATTACTATTGAGCCCAGCAAATCAATCAATACTGCTATTTTAACTATTTGTGTGAAGATTGTTGCGACGGAGTTCATCATTAAGTATGTAAAAAAGAATTCGTCACTTTGTGCAATGTTCTGCGAGTTTCGAAGACCACTGGACTGCTAAAGAATTGTTCCCATCGAAAGGTAGCACTTCACTTTCCTTTCCAAAAATACAACTTCTGCAAAGTGCATTTTCCCATTACCTGGCGAACCATGCACACACATCACAGTCATCGTCCCTTCCTACCAACCGAGTGCGGTTAGCGGTTAACTAACTTTCTTTGCATTTGCTTAATTTGAAGCGATAAATAACTCTTTAACTGCACCTATGATCATTCTGTTTTCCTTTTCGAAAATTTGAAATTCGAGTTTTGAAAGTGTGTTCCATTGACATTTTGGAAGATTTTGCAGGGTAAGTGGCAAAGATTAACAACGTCATCAACCGAGGAAACAGCTCTTCTGGAACCGATTCTCTCCTCACAATCTTTTTTTGCAAAATCAGTTTCAGCTTTGATTTCCTTCAGAAATGCCATCTAAAGAAATATGCGCGGACGGAAAGATAACTGGGTGGCATAGCTGCTATTTATCAACAAACACATCTCATGGTTAATCAAATTAATTTCTTTTCAAATTGGAAGCATATACTTCGAAAATATTTCCGGAAAGTAAACGGATCCTTTTTTTATCCTTATTTAATTTCGAATTGTTCTTACTGTTAGCAGCAAAGACGTTTAGTTGACCTGATTTTAAACTTTCCCTTATTAGGTCGGGTTTTTTTAAAGTGACATGAACTGATGTCCAAAGGAAAATTTTTTGAAGATTGTAGTATTTACAATAAGGAACACAATGGGAAAAACGCATATGGTAATTTTTGACTTTGTTCATATTGTTCATCTTTTTAATATGAGACTTGTAATTAAACTTATTTCATTATTTTTTGATTATTAGACTGAAAAAGTAGACCAAGAGTAGAGAATAAATGAAAGGACAAGTAAATGAATCGGAAACGTCGCCTCAACAATATTCAGAAAAATTCAAACAATTCTTCACTGGAAGAGATATCTCCTCGCTTATGCATAATGCAGATTTCAATTCTTTCTAGTACTGTTTCCTATTTTCATTAGTTCCTATCATATTTCATTTTAAAATTCCCGAAGATTATTAAAATTATAGAAACATCACGGAATATATCATCTTCGTCAAGTTTCTAAATGATTTCGAACAAACTATTATCCTTTGTAGAAATTGAAAGGTTGATGGTCGATATTAGCTTAATACAAATTGTAGAGCAATTTCCGAGAAATTTTCATGACAATTTATTTTTGGATTTGTTTACCAAAGATTTCAAATATCCCTGACATTTTGTCTTCATTCTTGCTTGCTACATTTACAGGTGTTCAAATCATCACCTACATTAAATGTTTGTCCAATTCAGTCTTGAACCAGTCCTCGTTGCTACTATTCTTATTCTGTCTATTAAATAGCTCATATTAGCACATTTTAGAAAAGCCTTCGGATGAATTCTGTCATAAAAATAGTAGCAATGAGTAATAAGTAGTTTGTCTTACTGTTTATTAAGTAGTGCCACATTTGGAATGAAAAAATCGCTGAAAGTATAATAAATTTACGTCAAATTTTACAACTCAAATTTTTTGTAGCAATCTTCTGCTTGTGGTCATTTAAGCCTGCGCAGGATCTCTCTCTTCATGATGAATGCTATTCTTCAATTTTAAATTTGATTTGAAATGAGCATTTGTAATCCGTATACTGACAAACAATCAGTTATCAATTTGGAACTATCATTACTTGCTAGAGGTTACTGTAGTGGTTCATAAAGTGTGGTGTCACTAAGATTGGAAAAGATTTTACAAGTAATTGTCCTGTGAAGGCTTAGCAAGATTAAAATGAGTTAGAACTAAAACAAATAGCACAAATCAATTCGCGAAATGATACTAAAAGAAAATTTCATAATTGAATTAAATTTTTGGTAGGTGGCAGTGACGATTGGTTTGACACAGAGCAAATCATATGTCGAATTGTGTTTGTTGCTATGACGAGAAAAATCAAAATATGGAATGTTGACAAATTTCGTTGCAGTGACCCATCTCTTTTGAATGATTTCACCATATCCTTTCAACTCGTATTATTCATCAGTTTCAATCAAATTTCAATTTATTATTTCTGCAAACCTTAAATGAACCACGATCACTTCAGCAATTTCAATTATACCACACTACTACAAAAAAGGAAAAATATGCAGTGAGTTGTTATCAACGATATGCAATAATCAATCAATCATCAATATTATCAGTGATAGCTCAGACAGTATTAAACAGTCGGAGTACTGTGTTAGGTGGCACAACGAGGAAAATATCTTCCTCGTCTTGCTCTTCCACTTTCCACCCGAAACTACCGGAGAACCCGCACTTTCTCCTATTCAAATTGTTCTTCGAGTATTCATTCCATTTTCTTACTTCTTGAAAAGAAGCCAGAATTGACGATAAGAAGGGGAGAGTGTGTTAGTACTTTTTTGTGTTCTTTGAGGAGAAAATAAGCGAAAAGAAATCATCTGAGCATTTGTCAAATGGAATGAGAATTTAGTTGCTCTTTCACTCTCTTTGTGAGTATTCTTCAATTTATCAACGATTATCAGTTATAGCAAATTTGCATGATGTTAAAGTAAACCAAGGCAGAGATAATTGTCTGCAAAGCTTTGCAGTACTAAACAATGCAGAGACTGTAGTATTTTAATTCTCTGAAAGAATATTTTAAATAATTGAATGTCGCTGATACGTAATAATTTCGATCCTTCACGGATCTGTCACGCATGAATGTACTCATGACCATCTCCCAAGTTTAATTCAAATTTAATTAGAATCTTCAATCAAGCATGAACGTTTTCATAACTGTGAAAACAAGTTTTGAAAAACTTGCAAACGCTAAGTTTTTTGGTAATGTTTATTTTCAATTTGCAAGAATGCATGCGATATTGACTTGTTTAGTGTTTCCTTCTGCCATTGCTTTTTCTACTCACAGTTCATTTATTTCCCTTTGGTATTTTTTTGTAATTTTAAGACTCTCTTGCCTTCAGATAGAGTGATGCCATTCTCTCCATCTTTCCTTTCTTCTAATACCACTGTTACGGCCATCAATCGATCCTTTTATTCTTCAGTTCTTTATTTTTACATCACTTATATAATTTAGAATATCATCTTGAGCATTCCTTTACATTCCTTATCGATACCAAGTGCTGCATTATTCACACTGTCACTATCGACTATTCTATTCCAGGGTCAGGAATTCTAGAGATAAGGACGGCCCTGCAAGTCAGTAATATTATCATCCAATTATTTTCATCTGTCAAGATAAACCTGAAATGTGTCTGTCGTAATTTTTCATAATTTCCTTTTTGCTTTCTGTAATGCACAGGATTTCATTTTTTAATCTGTAAAATACTTGATAGAAATTCAAGTTCTGATATGATCTTAGTAATGCATTTTATTGGGAAATCGAATTTTCTTTCGACCGAAGTCTGAAATGGGTAAATTCAGGAGAAATGAATGCTAATATATTTCCCACTGCTGCAAGGCATTTCTACCTATTTACATATTGTACTAGGAAATATGCTTAGCTTCAGAATTTGATTTGAATACCCGGATTTATTGCAGGATACGAAGAGCATCCATGTGTACAAGAAGTGACATTCACTAGAAATCATTCCAAAATGACATTGTGCAATTGTTTTTGTCTTGTATCTTTCGGTTTTTGTGACATTGTTACAATAGTAGTGAATGACACAATAAGATATGTTTCTAGGGAATACCGGGAACAGAGAGTATGACTGCTGGCGTTTCTAAAGATGTAAGACACGAAATTCGGACTACTTTCAATCAAAATTTCGCTCATATACTGCGCAGATTCTGCTCTTCAAGCAGTGTGAAATTGGAAAATGGTAATTCAATGGAAGACAAGGTCAGATTCAGAAAGAAAAAACGATTACTTTGCAACACTTGTGAGTTTTCGAATACTGTCTTTTTTTCCATTTCCGTCTGCCCTTTTCTCCACTCAGCAGTTGCTCGTTTCCCTGTATTTCACTTCAAACCTTGAGGGTTTTCGTAAATTCAAAATTCACTACTATTTAAAGTTAAATCTGGTTAGCACAGCAAACTTCGTTTCCAACTTCGAATAAAGAGAGTCCCACATATTTGACCATTCTTAACTGTTTCAAAATGTTAATCAATAGGGATTTCAAACAGGAATCACTTTTCGAAAATGGTGTAACAAGTGCTATCCATAAATATGACGATTCAAATGACGATACATTCACTTATCATCCCTTATTATCCATTATCAGATACTTCCATTCAATACTCTCTCTTTCTCTCTCTCATTGCTCTCTTTATTTGCAGTCTTTTCATCCTGAAAAATAAAACATCTGCAAACGAAAATGTTCAGATTTTTCGCACTTTTAATTTTTTAATAAGCTGATTTGGCAGCCACTTACAATGTTATTTAGTTTATGGAAAAAGTCTGATAATGTAAATGTAGCTTAATGTACCTTATGGATTGAGAAGGATTGTATGAAAAGAGAGAAAACGAAATTCCGGATGTCATTTTCCCGGGAGAAAAAATGCTAGATTTTATCGAGGAGCTGAAAATGATTGAATATTGACATTCAATCCTTACTGCTCAGATTCGGTGTCTTTTGATAAATGGAGCAAACGTTAATTGCTTCAAAGTAATCAAAGTGTCCGGTCCGGATTTCAGAAGCAAGCAAAAATTCTTTTTTTCAGATCAACCGCATCGAGCCGTCGGTATGCTACTTGTGGATTGGATATTTCTGGCGGGTTTAGGTGTTGCTATGGCTGTGCTTTCGTTAATTCTCGATTATGGAGTCGATAAGCTTCAGACATGTATATTTCCGTTGTTACAATTGTTGTCTTTTTGGGTTTATTTTTAACATTTAATTAGTTAATTAATGAAGAGAAGAAGGAAATCTTGCGCCATCCCACTCCGGTAGGCCTCACTGGCTTACTCAAAATCAAAAAAAGTACGCTCTCAGAAAAAAGTATGCTTCAATTGCAGATCATGTGGTAGTAATGGAAAATTTTAATATTACCAAATATGAGACAACTAACACGTTGATGCCTTATGCAGCGTGGCTAATTTATACAATGGTGCTTCTAATGCTCGCCACAGCTATCGTACATTACCTATCTATCAACGCTATGGGTTTATTTTAATTTAAATGCCTTGAAAATCTTGAGGTTACTTCTTCGTTTGATTGTGGAAGAAAAAAATGTATACAAAAGACGGCCAATTTAGGGTCTGGAATACCAGAAGTGAAAACAATACTGCAGGGTGTACGTCTCGAAAAACATTTAACATTTCGTACTTTGATATCCAAACTGATCGGTTTAATGCTTGCAATTGGAAGTGGTTTTCCGATTGGCAAAGAGGTACTGAATCTCAAATCAGATTTCCACCTGAAATAAATTCTAGCTTCAGTTCGTGTTTGCCAGGTTGCCCTATGATCAGTCTCCCTATTTCTAAAAGATTTATTCAGTCGATCCACTTTATAGGGACCATTTGTGCACATGGGTTCCATAGTAGCACATCTAATGAGACGTTTGGTAGAAGGAATCAAGCCTGCTTACGCGAACGAGTCCAGAAGTTACGAGCTACTTGCTGCAGGCTGCGCTGCAGGTGTCGCGGCAACCTTTTCTGCGCCTGTTGGAGGTGACCTTTCTATTAATTGTCAAATTAAATAATGAAGCGTCAAATTTATATTCGAATTCGAACTTCTCTCGTTAATGCTAAGAAAAAGGACCACAGAAAGAATTATTTTGTTATTTTGCTTTTTGTTCATCTCGTGAGGAGGATTTGAAAGATTTGCAGAGCTGAGAGTGACAATTGCTTGACTACCTGTAAGTATGGATAAGTACCAATGATATATGCTAATGAGACTACTGCCAGTGATATATACAAATGAGATCAGTACCACGATACGTACTAATCCATCTGTATCTCTGAAAGCCTTTCATGAATTGCAATAATGGGATGTGAATTTATTTGATAACATGTGCATGTCGCGTTGCCGCAAAACGGAATCAGAAAAAGGACTTTCGATTGACAACTCATCAAACCTTTTTCGACTTTAATGAATGAACTGTACTTATTGCATCTCTTAACGAGTGAGTGCCATCTTTATTACAAAACACCGTTGATATTTGGTTGTTAAGGAGTACTATTTTCGATTGAAGTAACAACTGCATATTTTGCGGTTCGCGATTATTGGCGTGGATTCTTCGCAGCTGCATGCGGTGCAGCAACATTTTCTCTTCTGCGACTGTGGATCAATCCATTTGAAGGTTTCTTTTTCTGAACCTTACTTTTCCAAGTTGATTGGAAGTAGTTCGATTACACTAAAAGATGACAAAAGATATTTTAGTGACAGTGGCAGCACTTTTCCAAACAAAATTCAGACATCTGTCATATTACCCTGAAGAACTGCTCATTTTCGCATGCATCGGGTAACTTCTCTTTTTTCCATTTTTGAAATTGACAATTGTGAGACTTGAATGAAATAGAAACATATTGCAGTGGTATATGTGGCTTGGCTGGTGCGCTGTTTATCTTTATCCATCGTCGATATGTGCTGTTCCTTCGAAGGAATAACTTCATGAAGCGACTATTTCAAAGACAGTACGTTAATTAAGATCTCTGAGTTTATCGCAGAGCCAAATTGGATGAAATAGAAGGATTCATTTTTGGTTTTTTTTTGTTCAAAAGAGCGCTATATCTAGCTAGGTGAAATTCACATTTTAGCTGGATAGTTTATCCGCTCACAATTTCCATCCTTTATTCGACCATAACGTATCCGCATGGTTTGGGACAGTACTTCACTGGACAGGTAGATAACTTTAACTTTATCGCTGCTTCATTGGATCAGCAATTAGGTGGAAAATGGCCGCACTGAATATGAAGTAATTCGGATTTTGTTTTGCAATATGCTGCTAGTCCTACCCAATTGCTTTATTAAATTCCAGATTGCATTTGCACGATCATTGCGTGATTTTTTTGCTAACTGCACGTGGCACGTAAATCCGTCACACGTAGAGGCGTGTAGTGAATTTTTAGTAATGCGTTGGAAAATATATGATTCCGTGTTCATTGAGCTCGGAGTTTTCATCGCTGGTTTCGTAAGTTAGCTAATTCATGACCATATTGACCCTGGATATGCACAGTGAAGGTGGAGGTTATTAATAACAGAGGGTCGAAATTTACAGTATTTTTTGGTAATCGTTGCGAGCACATTGCCAGTGCCAACAGGTATTTTCATGCCGGCATTCGTTATCGGTGCAGCAATAGGTCGTTTCATTGGTGAACTGATGGCACTTGGCTACCCAAACGGACTCCGTAACGACCAGCAACTGCTGATTCTGCCTGGCATCTACTCAGTCGTTGGTATCTTTCTTACCTTTTAAAGGAATTCCACGATCCTTTCTCCTAATCATCGTTATCATTCACACAGGAGCGGTGTCATTTTGTGGAGCAGTAACACATACCGTTTCTGTTTCTGTGATCGCTTTTGAATTAACTGGTCAACTGCTGCATATACTTCCTGTTATGGTATTTTTATTCTCACTACCGTATCCTTCCTGTACACCAGCAATATTACATTGTTTGTTTGTGGCCATTTATTCAACTTCATTTGTTTCACTTGCAGATATCAGTATTGCTATCAAATATTGTTTGTTCATCACTTCAACCTTCATTCTTCGATAGTATCATCAAAATCAAACATTTGCCGTACTTTCCAGATATCCCGAAATCGACATCATGGTATACTCACTCATTCTGCACTAAATTTACTTTTTCGAAAAGATACCTTCATAGAATTGTGCAATGAAATGGTTTTACAGGGTGCACGAAATACGTGTAGAACAAATCATGGTAAAAAATGTGAAATTCTTGACGAAACAGAGTACTTATTACGAGCTTCAAGAGTTGCTTATCACCACACATAAGTTAATGGCATATCCATTGGTCGATAATCCATGTACAGTTTTCCTTGAAAATGAAAAGTTTGATGTCTAGTAAATTAAACAATTTTAAATGTAAGGGAATTAAATTTAGCGTCTATGATATTATTGGGGTCAGTAAGTCGAGAAAATCTGCTTTGTTTGTTGAATCAGATCGTTGGAGATGAAGCGCGACGTGCGGAGTATTTGCGAAGAATGCAGTTGCAGAACGAATTTCACGAGACCATGGAAGATGGGGCCTGTAAGGATGGATCTCTTGTTAAGTAATGCCTTTCAATTTCTTATGTTGATATTTGCTTCCAATCTTTTTCTATTTTTTTATACTTCCTAACTTCCTCACTTCTTATTCCCACTCTATTGGAGATAGAAAAATGAAGTGCATCGTGATTTAATTCAACAAATTAATTAATGCACAAATCCTCGACTAGATTTTCTATAATCTCGTCTATCTTCAATATATCACCCTCAGGAAGAATGAGGAAAAAGCTTATTAATGATTTTCAGGTCATTTGAAGACTTTATTATATTCAATTTGTGAGTGAATGAGCAAAAAATTTTTGAAATTAACTGAAATCTCGAATCAATTGAGATCTCTTTTCTGGCAATGGAACACCGATATTCCTTTCTTTGTTTAAAGCATTCCTCAACCCACAATATTGTTTCATATTCTTTCCTGTCTTTTGCATTTAAATTCACCTTGCAAGAATAATTCTGAGATCTCTTAAACGTGCTATGAAGAGTATAATGTGGTCGGAATGGATAATTGAGTTATTATCCCCTGAGCTTTACTTATGCATACCACGGTTCCAACTTTACATACTAACATTTAGCAAAGTGTGGAATTTGAGGCTAAATAACATTTTATGCTTTTAATTTTCTTACACAGAAGATATTCTATGTTATATTAAAGCTTAATTTCAAATGATGTATATTTCCTGTTTTTATTATTTGCTAAGGATGTATTTGGTTTTAAACAAAAACAAATTCTTTAATAGAAATCTCTCATTTTCAGCTTCTCCATCGCGTCGGTTTTTCCGAAAATCTCATTCCCGGAAGTCAGGAAATGTCCAAATTCGGAGGATATGCAACGATCGCGAACCGGATCATTAGAATTGGGTATCAATCGAGAACCGCAATTAAAGACATCAGTCAGCGAATACAATATGCGAGAATCTGAAAAGAGAGAAGAAAAACAAAATTTGAATCAAATGGATCAATTAAATTCGGGACACGATTTTCGTGAAACTCTTGGCAGTATGTTTTTGAAGTTTTCGAAATGTAAATCTCTTCCTTTCCATCACATCACATCCTGCCATTCACATTTGCATAAGTTATTTGAAAACTTTGTAAGAACCTATATTCTTTTAGGTATGTTTGAGAAAATTACACAAACATTTCGCACTCGAAAAAGAGAGGAGCCGGAGGATTTAAATAAGGAAGAAGTAATTATTTTCATCATTTTCCCAAACCATTTCAGATAACAATTAAGATTTCAAAAAAAGAATAGATTGTTTTGTTCCAAGAAAGAACAAATTAGCGCTAAAGGACTTAGAGTTAAACATTCGATTAGAAAGAAAGAGTTGAGACAAACGTGAAGCAGTTCCTTACAGCGCCAGATCTGGGAAAAACAACAACTCAGCAAGGAAATTAATTTTTCATATACGACCATCGATCCTGCACCTTTCCAGTTGGTGGAGGACACATCCTTATACAAAGTTCACTCAATTTTTTCACTACTTGGCATACGACGAGCTTATGTCACCAAATGTGGTGTTCTTGTAGGTGTGGTGGCTGCGAAAGAGGTCAGTGCATAAACTCAGTTGTTTGAAAGGAGGATGCCGCCTGGTTCATTGTTTGAAGTACCAAATCCCTCGAGGCAAAGCTAAATTCATTGACAAAAACTTATTTCTAGATAGCATCAGCAATTGAACGAATACAAGCAGGAACTCTGACCGCGGTCACAAAACGGCCAAAGGACGATGAATACGATCAAAAGGACACTACCGAGGCAACATTTGACTTACTGGAAAGCAGTGAAAGTGACACCGACAATGAAGATATCATTTTAGTCAGTGTTTGCATTTAACTGATATCGAAAGCGCAAGTGGCGAATGTCATCCTAATCTTTTTGACGTCCGAGATTTCTCCGTGTCAGCTGCTAATTCATTCTGAAACATCTTCAGTAATATCTTTTACAAGGGGATCAAATCCTTATTAAATCGTACTCATTTATAGCCAAGAATAGAATTTGACAAAACTACAAACAGTGAAATTCTGGAAGCAAAATTTGCAGCACTGCAAGCTTCAAGTTTGTTTTTCGTCTATTTCTCAAGAGCTTTCTGCCATAATTTTCAAACAAACTGATTTTTCTCTCAATTTTATGTGATTTATTATAGTTGGAGGAGGAATATCGAATGAAGATCGTCGCAAGAGCTATCCGCATTTTCCGGGAAAATCTTGTCGAAGTTTCCGAGCGCCAAGATATGAGAGAAAGAGTTGCGATATAATCCTGGAGAAACTATCAAGTGCGGATGAACAATTTGCAAAACAGAACTTTTGCCGTATGGTCGAAAAATTCCGAAGATTTCGAGATTCAATTTCTGAATCTGCACTACCGAAAACTTCTTCTCAAGAAAGCTTGGACTCAGGTGAATGTTTCTTCGATTTTATGGATAGTTGTGGTTTCACATTTTCTAATGTTGGTCATAATAATTTTCAGACAGTCGTACAAGTGATCATTTCATTAAATCATTCAACAAAAGCTTAGCCTTCGACATCCATCGAAAATCGCCTTATAACAATAAATCAAACGAAGCAGTTGGAACTTCTGTACCACAACTAAAGGTTGCTTCACCGTGGTTTAACCCGAATTCGACAGTTGCTCATGATTTGTTTATCAGAAATGACCCAGAATGTGAAATAGATGATTCAGTTACCATCGTCTCTGCCGTCATGGAATGTTTTCCGGAACAAAACTCGTCAATAAGCTTTGTGGAGTCGGATGCGAAATGCAGTAGCTCTGTTAAGAAGGATGAAGAAAAATGATCCGTACAGTGCTTGACGAGTCTTTCGATGAGGAAATAGAAGTGGTATAGTGAAAGAGTTTGATAAGTGAAACGGTTGATGAAGATATATCTGACCCCAACAACAACTTTCATTTCTACTAAATGATTATTTCGGCTGATTCAATGATACATTTCCATGAAGCGTAAAAACAGAAACGGAATGTAATAAGAAACCTGAAATCCAAGGCTCTTTGAGGTGTTTTTGCTTTTTGTTGACATTTTACTCTAAAATGCTTTTTTTTTATATTCTTGAAGCTGTCATAAATGACGTTTCTGTTGCAGGAAAGTAATGTTCATTGTTATTGTTTAGAGCCTAATACATTCCACATAATAACTTATACAAAGCTTATCATCTACCAAATTCAGCTTAGCATCTGATAACATTCAGAAATAATTGGGAAAGATTTCTTTGCAAAATTACCATCCACATTTGAATAAAAAAATTAAATAAAAGTTTGAAGAACGACAGACGCTGCTCAACAAATATCTCCAAGTGATTAAAAGTGAGCGGTTGTGTGAAAAACGTGATTATTTATGCAACAAAATGATGTACTGATGAATGGTTTGATGCATATGAAGAGAAATTGTTGATTACCGACTTCTGCGCTAAGTAGTAGAAAATTCACCAACATGTTTTATAGTAAGATAACTCTGAACAAGGATCTTGATAACTTGTTGCACCGATGTAATGCAACAGTTCTCGACGAACCTCACATTCGTTCGAAAGTAACCAAAGGTTTAAAAATTATTTAAATTTTTAAACCTTTGGTTGATCAGATTCGCTTAAATATGAAAAGAACACTGCAGATTCTTGTTGTGCTGTGATGCCTTGCGATATATCTCTTACCTGTCTCTACCATTAATTTTGATGAATTATCGAAGTTTATTGAATCACTTTCCAAGCTTCTTCTGAAACATTAATGAAATCATTGTAAATTTACCTATTAGGTATTCCGAGTTGTCTTGTCCTCTCCCTCATAATATTGTCATTTTTCTGCGAATGCCAGAAATGAGGAAGTTTGGATCATAACTTTTATCACCTATTCTACGCGAATTAAAATTGGTGAGCACATGTCGCAAAAGAAACTTTTCCAGGTCAGGAAGATATCATTTTTTCACCTCTCTCTTCTTGACCTTGTTCACTCTCATTCACTGTCTGCTTCTTTCTTAATTTCTCAAAATCTTTTATGTAATTTGTTCAGAAGGTAATGGAGATGAAGACAATGTAGGCTGAAAGTAAGGTGAAAGTTATTGCTTATGAGAGAAATACAGGAGAGATTAGGAGGTGAAGATTAGGAGCCACTGATCGTAATTATGGATACCTGACCTTGTCGGCTTTAATCCGCTACATTCGATAATGTAAGCTAAGCTAACAGCATTATTACGGCGACGACTTTGAATAAAGAATAGAAATTGTTTAAGGAAAATTTACTATGTTTTATTAAACTGTTTAGCTCAAGTCGGGAGTTCGTAACTTATTGATTTTAGCACTGTTGTTTGTATAAATAATTTTCAAACACTCAATACCGATCCGTGATTTATAAATGAGATATTCCAAAGGTGTTACAGTTTATTGCTTGATTAATAGTCACAGAAAGACCAAATTCTTGAATGTACTTCGAGGTGCTTAATTTTGATATAGCAAAGTTGAATAAGAGAAGTGTGTACAACATGTTTCTGTCTGTTAACAAATATTAGCATTAAAATATTTATAGTTTTCTTCCCTGAAAGATTTGTTGTTTCCTGCAAGTTTTAGTGAAAAAATGAACGAAAAGAAGAGAAAAGAAAGGTTCTTCCATTGTTGAAAAAAACCTTTCCACTGATAAGGAATTTCGTGATGCTGATTGCCAAGATGAAGATCATCATTACTTTTTGCTGCATTCAGCTCAGAAAAGCACATATTTCAAAAAAAGGAATTCGAAATATTGCTTATCAGTAAGGAGAACTAATTTGTTCGTATCTATTTGAAGTGCAAAAGTACTCGATGTCACCATTATCAGCGAAATATCATCGCTTCTAGAGACATTCGCACTTTAGGAACACAAAATGCATATGCCGTTGTACTACTGATAACATCACTTGTGTCTGCAAATCAAAGATAGGTAATCAAAAATTTCTAGAAAAGATATTATCATGTCTTTGATCCATCAATCGGGATAATAACTTACTTTATTTTTATTCTCTTAATGTCGTTATCGCCATCTTCAAAACATTCATTCATTGTGAAAGAATGAACAAATGGAGGGAAAATTTCGGACTTTGTTTGTCCATAACATTTTTGCGATAATAATGGCGGAAAGTGATATGATGATGTTACAATGAATACATCAGAGAAACTGATCAGTGAGAAAGAAAGCATTAAAGTGCAAAAGTGCATTTTTCGGTGATAATGCTACGGCTTCTCGATGGCGCATAATGATATTAGCTAGGACCGGCCCCTTCCTCTTTCCATGAGTTCATTTCTCGTCTGTATATTATCCCACAGTCTTCTTTCTCGACTCTATAAAACAAGAAGTAATTAGCCAGAACTCACCGGGCTGCTCACAATCATTCTTCTTCAAAATTACGTCCTCTACAAGATGTCATTTTCAAATTAAGCTCATTTTCCGCAATCCATATTTACATTTTCGTGAAATTTAGGTGTAAGATACCAATGAGTCATCTTAGTAAGGCGTCAAAAAAATACTGAAAAATCTGCAATTTTCATTGAGATATCACTAAAATAAAAATAAATTTCCTATAATTTACCAATTTTCGCAGAAAGACTCTCCAAAATAGTTGTTTTCGACGGTTGCAAAACCATTGTTTCGGAGTCGGAGAGAGATATTAGCTCAGAGTTGGGAGAAGAGTTGAAGTTTGGATAGTGCTACTTCCCCGCAAAATCATTTGTAATCAGGAGGGGAGATGTCGGATACGGCACGCCATTCAAATATTTGTCATCAATACTTCTTGTCCAGTCACGTTGTAAGAATAGCAGTGCTCCATTTAAGGAGGTCATAAAATCTTTGCTATGGAGGAGTTAATCGTTTTTACTTTCGCTCTTCCTTCCAGTGACGTCGTAAAAGGAGAAATTTATGATGAGCTAATAACGGAGTTTAAAATCTTTCCTCATGTATGAGCAACGATTCATATTTGTTTTCCTTTCAACCATCTCGTAACCTTTCTACTTCATACTCTTCTTGCTCGCTGTTCCTCAACTGTATGCTTCAAATAGTTGCGAAGATATGGTAACTTCCGGACAGCGGGTTTTAGATTTTCTGAAAGTCTAAAGCTTGATTACAGTCCAAGTGTAACTTGTAACTAGTTATACCTACAACAATGGCTTATGGTAACTAGTTAGTTACACGTTCAAGTTAGAGATAGCAGTGGCAGGTTTATTTCAACTTACAGGAGTAGTAGCAGAAAGTTGCTTTTCCTTCAGTAGCGAATATAAAAAGGCCATTTCAGGATGCTGCCACTGATATTAAGAGCTCCCGATCACTGCAATGCTTTAGTTCGCAGATTACATCAGTGCCGGCAAATGGGCGAACTTCTGGATTGCTGTATCCGCGTGGATACTGTAAGTGGTTGCACCAAGCATATCCTCGTGCATCAAATAATCATACACTGTTCCAGTAACATTTTGAAGGGACTATCGTGCGATGTGATCAAAAAGGTTGAGAATTGCTTCGTCGAGTTTTACTATTCATCGAAAGACTGAAAACAAATTACAAAATAGTAATTGGGAGAATTTTGTGCTTCACAAAAGAAAATATTCATCTTTTAAAAGGTCCCAACTTCATGCTATTGTTATGCAAAATTTTTCCAAGATCAATCTTCAAGTAGAAATCATGTTTAAAATTAGCATTTAATAGATATCGCGTAAAACATTGATGTAAAAAAGTTGAAATGCATAATGTGTTGATTTGTAGAATGGTTTGCAAGAGGTCAATTTAAATTTAAAATCCAACGATGAAGTGAATTGTTTAGAAGCTCTGATCAATTTCATGTACACTGGAACACTTGAAACAACCAACTGTGAACCGCATATTGTAAATCTTCCAAATCTCTTTAATTCCCTGTTCATTTTCAGGAATTGCAATCGCAATATTAGAATTACATGAGGTTTTTGAATAGGAATTACTAAAAAACTTGAATTATAACGGCATGTCAGATCGAATTAAATAAATTTCTGAAATTGTTTGTCCAACTTCTTCTTTACTGAATAGCGAATAGCCATATTTGTTTTCTTTATTTTTTGGGATAATGTTTACAATTGTCACTAAAATTAGAAGTATTTTTGATGGCCGCTTAATAATTCTGCAATTACAAAAAATTTTCAAATTTCATTAATATGTCAAATGCGATTCACAACTTTAATTACTGTCAAACTTTATTTTACACAGCTCAAGCGATTAGCTATGCTATACGAAATCCATGAAGTGCTTAATCTAATACAGTCGGTCAATCAGGATACGCTGTCACTAAAATATTCATCAGGTATTAGATTTGATTCACTTTCACTTATTGCACTCAATTTATAGTAAAGATATAGAAATAAAGGATTTCGATTCCAATTAAGATTCTCATCTTCATTATATTTTCTAACTAGTGAATTTGAGCGACGAGGAGAAAAAGAATTGGGAAGAACGTTCGCAGATGAAAATAGAGCAGAATGATGGGTAGTAGTAGTATCCATACAGTGCTGAAATTTATTGAAAGTTGAAAGTGGAAAATGATAAAACTAATTTTTGTAAGCCTAAAATTAAGATTTACATACACCGACAATTACTTCATCTGCAACGATGAAAGAATGGATAGATCATGTAATGCAAAATATGCGATCGGTACGAAATTTATGATATTTCAGCGCAGTCTCTTATCAGCAACAATGATTTACAGCAATTAAATCTTTCATAAAAAATTAATTGAACTTCCAAATTGAATTGGGCTACTGATAGACTACTGATACCGTTTCATCCCGTATGCTTTGCTATCCTTTATTTATGAGAAATACTTCTGCATCCTTTAAGCATCCTTTGCTTCTTCTCATCTTGTCGTTCGTTATCATCATATCGGTGCAAACTGTCGTCATTCTATTTCCATTCGATGCACGCCTTCCATTTCTTCTGTCACTTTCAACTTCAATATTATTTGTGCACTCATTCACTGATTCCTAAGCAAATCTTTTCAGGCATTCAGCAATATATTATTTCCGAACAGCGGTATAGTCTTTCATGCCTCCATGGGAAATGAGAGAAATCCAAGGAGAAGACAACATCCGGTAATTCACTGCTTATGAGATTGATGAGATGATAAGATCTGCAGATGGTTCATTTCCAAACACTGATTATTTTTAGCTTGATTCATCGCCGTGGTTACAAAGTTTTATCGACGAAGCAACAGTAACTTGCACCACTAAAGAGATGGAGTTGCAGCGTAAACCGATGATATTTACTACAAGTAATGATATAGGAGAGCACAAAAATGAAGTGATTGTACCCAGCAGTGACCGTGAAGGTACTTCTCATCCATTATATTGATTTCTGATAAGAGAAGAAGCCATCCCATTATGTTATCTTATTCCACAGTTTCAATTGTACATCGTGATCCAGCTAACATTGAAGGCTGGTGTCGGAATAAGAAATATATCGAGCGGGTTCCATCTGGATACATGTGTACCGTATGCCAAAAAGTATACGGTCGCTATAACTCAGTATCTTATCATGTAACGATTTATCACCGTAATCCACCAATACGATGCGATGAAGAAGGTTGCAAGTTTAGTACCCGTGAAGCGCGTTACATCCATTTCCATAAATTCTATCGACATCGCGTACCACTGCCTGAAAATATTGATTTAGGTAAATTTTCCAACTTACCTTTTCTCCCCCACATCTCCTTTTCGGCATGAAATAGTCAAAAGTATGTTTTATTTAGGTTCCCGTAAATGTGTCCTATGTAGGCACATATCGAAAAGCCCGGCTATGTTGGAGAAGCACATAAACCGCCATCTGCAGTACTGTACCAAAACTGGCCAAGACTATCAATGTCCACAGTGCGAGAAGCAAGCAAGTTCGCAGCAGGAAATGTTGGATCATATGGTAACACATGTGGAACAAGAAGAGCCAGGCTTCCAATGCGAGCATTGCAGATACCGGTCTGTCTTTCTTCCTCATTTTTCAAACAACCTTTCTCTCTCTCTCTCTCTCTCTTCCGCATTGTGGACAGGTGGAAATATATTTCAGAGGACAAACAGAACGATCACTCCGACAACACGTACTCTTCAAACATACTTCCGACATGTTCTCCAGAAAATTCACATGCAGCCAATGTGCTTATGCCTCCACCGATTCTATCAGTCTCGTCGCGCACTATGAAAAGATGCACGGAGCAGCAACGGCAAAACAGCCACTCGAAATTTCTAGAATTTAGTTTTCCCAATGTAAATTATCGAAACTCTTTGTCAGATAAACATTGTATCAGGGCGGTAAAGATGGCATCGTCAGATCTGAAGGCTTCCCACTATCACACCGATTTCATAAATATGGCGGAGGGAAGTGTGCAAGAGAAAAAATAAAATTTCCCTCGGCTATAAGATAAGCAATCTGCAAATATAACAACGATAAACATAATGAAGTGATCTAATGTAGAAGACTAAATCACTTTAGCCTGAAACATTGATCATCTCCTCCATCTTGACACTTCCACGCAAAGCTATACAAGTGAATTCGGAAAGACTGACTTTATTGAGTAAATATATTGATCAATGGAATTTTTGATTTGATAACTCCTTCCATATTCTTTGATACGGCGCTTAGTTCTAAACTATCTGCACTGATTCAAGATGAAGAGGGAGGAGGAATTATCAGCATTGAGACAAACATCTCTCACTATATCTGCATGAAGATGGTGAACTTTGGCTATAACTTAGTAACTAACTGTTCTGCGAACTCACATTTCCAATTTTAAAAACAAAATTCACTTTCGAGGTGACTCAGAGAGGAAAAGAGATCAGAAAAGAGTGAAGAGAGTAACATTCATACTTTATGCAAATATATGAAATGTGAAATGAAAGGGAAATTTGCATAGAAGAGCTGGATGAAGCTAAACAATTTTCGAAATGTCGTCTGAATGGAGCGGTTGCTTCCATGAAAACAAACTTGCTGAATGTATCGCTGATCTGTTCTATGAGCCACCTGACTATGATGAATTGTGCTTCTACTGCGTTGAAGGTACTAATCATTATCTTTTTCCACTCGTTCTTATCACTAACACAAAGGTTATCTTTGAGAATCAGCTGATAATAAAAAATTATAATGGATAAATAAGGTTGGAGGCAGTTGTTGTTGTTTCTCACCTTTTCCTAGCTTACTCAATACTGATTTTTATAGAAATTCACAAAATTGAATTTAGAAAATGAATTCATAAAAGTGGAAATGAAAAAGTGGTTGTTGAGATTCCTCGACCAGTAAGCAATATATTTCTCCTTTCATTTAAGGCCATTCCTCTTCTTTATTGGCCTAACTCATAGACAACTTACTACTTATTTCCTTATATACTCCTCTACAAATGCACTTTGACCAGTTGGAACTTTTGTAGACATTTGCTTTTGTATACGTTTATGCTAATAAGTTACATTGTACCGTATCAGTGATACAAACAATCCTCACATCACCTCACCGAACATTCATTTTAACTTCTTTGAAACAGGATCACATTGCTAATTGACGCATGTAAATGCATGCAACTGATGATGGAATAAATATGCAGGAACATGCTGCCCAAACCACGAAATCCCACAACCGCGGCACCAGAAAGAAGGAACTAATGCGGTATCGATAGATTACGTGTTAAATGAAATTTTCGGCTTGCAGAACGATTCTTGGCAATATGCAAATTACAAAATAGAAGTTAGCGAGGAGAAGAAAGCTGCAGCAAAGAATCAGCAGAAATTTGCTGAAAAGCGATCAGTCAGTAACGATCATATAACTGAACGGCATGTCCTCGTTACTTTTCCTTTGCTTCCTTCTGCAATACCGTTTTCACACTTGCTTGATGGCGAAGAAAGCCGATTTCCTAAGGATTTTTATGATGTTGCTCGGATGCATGCATACCTGAGTGCATAGGTACCGAAGTGTTCATTAATCTGTGCTCACGGACTCAAGATTTGAATTCATTAGAAGCTTAATGTTGATATGAGAGACTTCTCATCATTTCCCAGCCCGTACCATTCAGTAGCAGTTCCACAATAATGCCGTACCGATCATTTCTTTTCTACATTCTCAGGAATGCTTTCATCGGCAATTCTTTTTAGCAAAGAAAAAGATGCAAAATCGATGACGCCAGAATGTCACCCGAATCAGAATCTCGTGAACACGCTAAAGAACAATGCTGGTGTTGGGTCGAGAATAGTTTGTAAGGATGTTGAGGTAATAGTGAGTGAGTTTGTACAGAGGTAAGCACACAGTCATGCCCAGCATATTATCACCAATACCTTTTGCAGTAAACAGAACAGGCGTATTTTCAGGAAGTGTTCGTTGTCCCACAACCACGTAAGACACTGTCATCGGTAAGAAATGACCGCCAGAAATACCAGCGTTTTCGAAATAAGCAATACCTCTGCGACATATGTGACAGTGCTTTCACACTGAAACACAACATACAAACCCATTTGTTACTTTATCATCCAAATAATGAGACCTATATGAAGCGTAGACGTGGCAAACGGTATAGATGTTTGAAATGTAATGCGGTATGTGGTTTACAACGCTTTTCCAACTAGAGCAGCTGGCAAATTGGCTTTGAGTAAAGTAACCAATCAGATTTGTACTTCTCAAATTGCATATCTCATGCATGTCCAGTTCTTCATAAAGAAATGTAAATCGTCTTTACAAGTATTCGAGAAAATAAGAAGCGCCAGCTAAATTTTCGTAAGACGGGTCGATAAAATTTTCTATTTTTTGAATTTAAATTGGCTAGAATTGTGCATAATTAAAAGTTTACGGATGTTGTAGTTGTTCCGAACTTTCGCTGCCGTTCAGAAGCATCGAAAACGACAACACGGAGTGCGCATGCGACCGAAATGTGAAACATGTCAGAAAGAATTTCCAACCGCTTCGTTACTTCGTGAACATGTGGCTGTCATACATTTGTTGGTTTTTTTCTTATTGATCAGAGAGAATTTTCCCACAGACATCTTTTAAATATAATCGCTGCAGAAGTAGAGACCGGAAAATAGTCTAATCCCATTCATAACGACTTAGTCCATAACAATTCAAATACGTGTTTAGAAACTTGCGTCCATTTAAATGTACCAAATGCTCGGCGGTATTTGGTCGACAGGGATGCTTACGTCGGCACGATATGATGCGGCATTTAAATTACGTTTATTTATGCCCCTACAAACAGTGCACTCACGCCGGCTTTAAATGTTCTAAAGTAATACACAGGCTAAATTTCTCTTTTATTTCATCCCTCATTTGTAAGAACTTGATTGTGTTATGTTTTAAAAACGCAGTTACTCAAAAATGGATGTGATGAACTCCTTTCTCCTCAATTCGCCTTAACCATATTCATTGCAGGCACTAACAGCACATATTCGCTCCGTTCACACTCACGTTCGACCGTATGTCTTTTCCTCCTAAAAATTTTGAAAAGTTCGTCCTGCCCTTTTATCCAGTTAGATCGGTTTCCTTCTGGCCTCTCAATTCATCGTCATCTCTTCTCATAGCACAACTTAGCTTTCTCCATCACCAACTCATCATCTCTCCAGATTTCTCTCTCGACCTCTTCAACTTTTATATTACTTCATATGTGCATACCTTGCATGTGTTATGGTTCAGGTACAAATGTGAACAATGCGAAAAGCGCTTTGTACGCCGGAATGACTTACGAGTTCATTCGGATATCCATAACACAGAGTGCAAATACATTTGTCCAACTTGCAAACAAATGTTTCAACGCAGAATACATTTTCAAAAGCACGCCAGAAAATGTCATCCAACAGGAGAATCATGAATTTACGACATTACAATTAATTTTTAAAATTCAAGTATGTTAGGTACTTACACTCCTTCGCTGTAATGTCTTTTTGAATTTCACGGATAAAGTGTCACTTTTAAAATAATTTCTGTTTCAACGATGCCAATAGTGCATACCAATCTTATCGATTCTGATGACAGTTGCTTAACCAATCGTTTAATTCATTCACTGATTAAGGTCATTTGACGTGACTCATCACTGAGTATATTCCAGAATGTTCAACTCCGCTAATAGGAAGTATTCATCTTTTATAGCATTCCTTCAACCTGTTAAAGAGAACTTCTCCGGTATCGTCAGAGAGTTTGGGACAGTGCAACAAACCTTTTCCACTTCAACTTTGCATATTAAATCTTTTTTTGTTTTATAAAATTTTAATCAAATAGTTTGAAGTTTGAAAATGATGAAATGATAAAAGCAGTGATAAAATGAAGAGCCTTAAGAGAAACTTCAACAATTTAAGATTTAAATTTCGGGAGCTTCTAATTTCCTCTTTTTTTTCAATCCAATTTATCCGCTTTAGTTATTTTCGTCCTTTTAGATCGTTCTAAGAGACATCTCATTTTTATTTAAAAAAAAAAATAATACATTCCAGGAAGACCTCTTTTGTTTCCATCTAAATGCAATATCAAATTCGTTTGAATCGGATCTGATGAAAGATACTTCCTGAGTGGTAGTAAGTTTGAAGGAATCATAAAGCAGAATTATTTGAATTGTAGAAGAGACAGATATCAGCAAGTGTTTAATGAAGTAAAGCAAACCTTGCACATTCTGCACCTTACCTTTTTTATGTCTTTCTGTCAGCATTCTCTGTTTTACGTAGTTAGCCTTAGTTCGATTTAGTGATTGCAGCAGTGAATTCTATGAAGCACACTCACTTTACATAAAATGCGGAATATCTGATAGAAACATCGTTTGCGATTGTAATCGATAATCTCGTCTTCTTATTTCCTTTATAATTGGCCAAGTGCGATTAAAAAGTGAGTTTTTATTCCGCAGCTGATTAATTGACTGAATAATTTAAGCATGAATTGAGTTATATACATTTGACTACAAATCATCGATGCGCTATTTTGCATTTAACTACTTTAACGATAAATTCTGGTCGTTGTTACTGGAATTCTCCACGAGCAAAAGCAAACAAAGTGAGCAGAAATAGGGCAGAAGTGTACGAGACATTTACAGAGTGCTTTAAGGAGTAGAGCGGTACTGAAACTCAATCCAAACCTCAGAATAACTTCACACGAATCTGAGCTGCTTCCCTGATTTCATCTATTTCAATCATATCACTGGTAGAAACAGGACACTTTCCTTCACACTGCAAATGGTGGATTTTGAAATTGAAGATTTTTTTAGGAATTAATTTTATATGTTTAAATGAAAGATGACTTTGTTGTGGTTACTGAATGGTTCGCAGTTGCATTGATTGCAGTTGTGATAACATTATTGATAGTGCTCCTCACTGATCAGAAGCAAAAGAGTTGTTTTGCGGTGGCCATTTAGTGTTTGATTCTGCCAATTGTCACTCATTTTCAATTTATTCGGATGTATTATGTAAAAACTATCCAGGGGAAACTAATCAGGTTATCCTGCTTGCATGGGCGTGTGTAGGAAGCGGGGGAATCAATTTCAAGTTGGACAATGAAGTCCTTGACTTTTTGGACCTTCTTCAGTTTTTTCAATCGGACTTAGTTTAGTAATGGAGAGAAGTAAGTATCATAATATCTTTCAGGTGCAACTGCTAAGTCTTTTGTTTATGCATAGACTTAAATTATTACCATTCACTCTTGGAACAACAGAGATATCCGTGACCAAATCTTACTTCGGCACTGAGCCAATCTTTTTTCTGCTCAGTGCCACGTGAGGACAGATTTTCCCGCAACAATGTTCCCATAAAGGAGGGACTGGCTTATCCATTATTTTTTTCAATTGAGGTGATCTATTTGTCTTTAAAAAAAAATAAACGCCTGATATTCAGTGCCAAAAATTTATGCAATAAACAAAGTTCGAACCTCGTGAATTAACATCGCATCAAAGAAAACACAGATTTTGAAAATGTCAACAAAAATATTACATGGAAAGCCGAGCACAAATAACTAATCATGTGGCCTAGTGCTGAAGTACTGTGGTTGTAAAATGTTGGCTCCTTTTCCAAGTTCACTCTCATTCTCATCGCGTTAGCTGCCCAATCTCCCTGTTCAAGTTATAGGCTCAGAGAAGGAAACAAAACAAAACAGTGGGAATTTCTAAATACATGAAACTGCCTTGCTTGTCACATTCTTGATTGCCCAAATAATCACAAACAACTTGTTTCACCATCCAGCAAACACAGTTCAACAGTGTCCGAAAATATTTCTTGAAACAGTCGAACTTTTATTATTTTCTCGTCAACCTCTACATTTCTCACGAATTTTGTCGGATTGCCCGAAATCGAACGCAAAGGTAGATGTAAACGGAAGTTTTCCGAGCCAAGGTATCAGTCCACTGTTAAATTAACGGGAATTATTTGTAGTCTAAAGCAAAGAATAACTCCACAGAAATTTTTCCTTCAACTAAATCTACTTCAGAATATGCTAAACATCGGTAAGTACCGGAGAGTTTCAGGTTGATCTTTCCAAATATGAGGAACTATCCATTTGAAATTTCAGCATGCGTTGGATCTCGCCACTGGATAGTTGATCGTAGGTTACTGATCGCGTCACTGGTCAAGATTAATCTCTTCTCTCCATAGCAGTAATGGCAGCGGGGAAACCAACTATTCTTGGTGGATATTTTCGCAGGATTCCAGAAATATACAAATTCCTGTATCTTTTCTTATTAATGATACCTCTCATCTTTTTCCTCTTCATTATAATACGTGCCAAAGCCAATCACTTGCCGTGTAAAGTCGTGTGCCAGAGAGATTCCAGGCTGAGGTTATGTAATCTCGATAGATGAAGAATCAGCACTAGCGTGGAAGCAGCAGAAATGCAAATGTGATCTAATTCTAAATTATCATTTAGATGGTTTAGCAGCTTGGGATGATTCCGGAACGAATTTTTCTCTATCTTCACTGTTTGGTATCTGCAATGATAACTTTTGAAAATTAATTTATAATATATTGCCAGGAAGCAATTTGAATCGAAACAATTGTCCCGACAAGAGAGAAGAATTGAAATTGCTTTTTCAGACTTGCCACAAAAAAGTGAATGAAGTGAGAGCAATTTATCAGTATGGTCTCACTAGAAGTCTCAGATAAATTAAGAAGACTTATGGATTAAGCTTGAAGATCAGCTGAACAACAAGATCTTGCAGATTGAGTTCATCATATTCGGTTATGGTCAATTTCAGCAACTTCTCAGCATCTCATTAGTTTAAAGTTATTCATATTGATCTCAATCAAATAAACTTACTGGATAAATGGATTGTGAAAAGCTCACCACTTCGCAACAGCCTTCCAATTGGGACTTAACTTGACCTTAGCTTTGCGTGGTACTTCTAAGAAAGAATTCTGAGCGAAATTCAAGTTTTCTATTTGCAGCATTTCATTAATGATCTCGGTTATGCGTCGGATATTCTGCTGTTAGCAGGTGAAAATGTTTTGAGACTTGAAAAGTTCAACAATTCCGGAAAATACCTTCGATCAGGTTATCATCCAAACAATGCTCTCTTAGATCAGGAATATGCAGTGATAAATTCAATCTTTTCAGATGGTAAAACTGTCGAAATTCGTCGAGATATCTTTCAATTTGTTGTATGAAATGTGCAATTTTACGACTTCCACATTGAAGTTTTAATTCATAATTGCCGGAAACGATCTTATAGGAGGACCATGGGGCTGTGATAGAAGAAATTGTTTCAACATGGAATCCTAGCCAATGACAATGACAAGAAGTAACGATATTGTAGAGGATGAACAAAGTATTGAGAGGCAAAATAAAATCAGAGGACGGGGAAGCTCGTCTCTTTCTGGACATTTGATTAATCGAGTCGGAAGTTATTGGTATGGATTGGAGGGAATAGATAAGATGAATATGGGACAGACAGCTGACCATCAGAAGCAAAAAAATAGAGGTCAAGGTAACTCTTCATGACCCTTCTCCATTAATGCCTGTTTGTTATCCTTCTCCTCGCCCCTCGCCTTTCGCAATTCTTTTATTATGTTCATTTTGCTGTCATTCTTCACGGAAACCTTTTTAAATCCAACCACAATAAGCTTTTTATTCATTTTCATTTCTAAATATTAGCAAATTTTTTCAACAGTTTTGTTAATTTTAAATGCAAAATTGAATTTTTAATAAGACTTTTGTAACTTTTAAGTTTCCCAAACATCAACTGACTATTAAATCTAAAGTTCGAATTAAAGATTTAGGATTATAATTTTGCAAATTCTAGATCTTCATAGAACCTTTCATTTGTCTTAATTTGATGGAACTTTTGGTCCCTTCTTTAAATCAAATTTCCATTAACCTTCGCCAGAAAACTTCACATATATCGGGTGCAAGATTTGACTTTCCGATCGATTTCTTCAGCACCGTTTCAAATGGAAGTTTAATGAGTTCTTCCTTTCATAAAGCTACTTCAGACCAATTTAATCGAAAATCCACTTTCAAGCTCTCGTTCTTTTATTTCAAATAGCGCGCCTTTCTCAAGACCCTTTCAAGACCCCTTCACATCAGCTCATTGTAGTGTGGCGATATTCCCTGACATGGCCATTGGGATACGGTAGCGCGTTTAGGATCGAAGGACGGAAGGGAGCTGTCGGTGGTTTCGCTTGCTGCGGGGAGGTTTGTTTTTGTTGCGTCAGGTTAGCGGAGAAGGGAGCGTGAACTCTTCCCCGTGCTAGTATAGTAGTATCACACGTAGGGACGTGACTTAAAATCGACGTGGCCTTGAAATCGATGCAAACAGAGCAACAATCAGCT
This sequence comes from Acanthocheilonema viteae, assembly GCA_900537255.1. Classification (NCBI taxonomy): domain Eukaryota; kingdom Metazoa; phylum Nematoda; class Chromadorea; order Rhabditida; family Onchocercidae; genus Acanthocheilonema; species Acanthocheilonema viteae. The sequence goes on along the minus strand of UPTC01000025.1, from coordinate 63,478 downwards.
GAGACTGCGTGTTCTTCCTAAAATTGACTCGTTGCTTCGGACAACGTATCAGCCGAATAATCCGCTTTTCCTGTAATCGCGTAGATTATACGCACGCAACTCTGCATTACGCTTTTACTGGATATGTAAGTAATTCTCGTTGTTTTATTTCCTTCTTGTTACTGTAAAGAACAGAATTTTAAACGGGAAAGATGTGATGTTTATAGTTTAGGATTAGGATTTCCTTTGGTCTTCAGTTCGAGTGTTAGTGGGTATACTCGTTGATAACAGTGTGTGTGATACCATGCAGTCCTTGTTGCTAGCTTACTGAAATCGTGAAAATACCATTGCGATCAGTGACCAGTGCGACTCGATAAATAACTGAAGACTTGGCTTACTGAAGGCATGAGATAGTTACGTATAACAGCGCGTGAACTATCGGAGTGAATCGTATATCTCAGTTCACTGGACTTTTTTTTCCCATTGTTCACATTTAAAACAGCTAAATATGTGACATTTTAATTTAACTTAAATTCATTGTGTTCACAAAGATGAGGATGTCTGATAGATAGTGTTATTTAGGTTGCAGTATTCTCAATACATAGTAGTAGAACACGTTCATGCACGGTGGATAGCGATTAAAACAGCATTTGGCAAAGCTAAGCATTATAGAAAATGAAAACTACTTCATAAATTAACTTGAAATCGTCGATGGTGATTAGAGTGTGCGATATAACTATTTGAATGGCTATTGTAATATTTCGTGCTAATGATAAAAGCTCCACTTATCATTTCACTCCATTGTATCATTGTAGCTCACTTCAGAAATCTTTCGCTTTCTTAAATGTCTTTTCTATCAGTTCATACCATTAGGATACTGTTTTTGATATGCAATACGCTGTTGATTGACAAAAGGTATTCTTTCCTTGCCACCTGGAACTCGCATGTACATCATTACAAATAATTTATTGTTTTGTATTAAAGCTTTTCTTCAAATTACGACTGAAATCATTTTGTAGTGCGTTTCTCGCATAGACGATGGCAGAACACGAACACGATCACGATTTTCATACGGGCGATGCTGGTGCTGCTACAACATACCCCAAACAGTGCTCTGCTCTTCGCAAGAATGAGAACGTTATGCTCAAAGGTCGTCCGTGCAAGGTAATTGATAGCTTTTGGACTTGTCTATGGGTACACTGACCGGTAATGTTAATCATAGCAAGTTAATAAGGAAGAGAAGTATTGTGTGTATACGGATAATTCGGAACATTCATTAACTATAGTTAACAATGCTTTTTCATTTTTTTAACATTTAGGTACATCTAGGTATTTTGCAGTCCGGCCAGGATTTTTTTTTTGTTTCGAGGGCGGTGAACGTTATAGCTTTTTCATAAAAGTAGGTTGGTTTTCTTGCTGAAACAAAAAGATGGGAAAAGGGTGATTTCAAACATCGGAGCACGGTATTGCAGGGAATCTTTTAAAAATAATCTCTGTGTGGCATTTCTGCTGACAAGAGATTTCACAATCTTGAGATTTCTTGGCATGGATAGAAGCACTGAATCCTGTAAATGGATATCAATGTATAGCGGGATTTCGATTATTATCAGTAATAGTTTGTAAATTTTAATGTTGCCTGAGATAAAACTGAAATGTATGCAGGTTGTTGAAATGAGCACTTCAAAAACTGGTAAGCATGGACATGCAAAAGTCCATCTTGTTGGCTTAGATATCTTTACTGGCAAGAAATTGGAGGATATATGTCCATCTACTCACAATATGGATGTTCCTGTCGTGAAGCGTAAAGAATATCAGGTTTATTAATGGTTCTTAAAATAATAAGATTGATAAGATTTTGTTGCATCAAGTTAGAAGAATTGCATGGTGAATGAAGTATGATTAAAAGCAGTCTCAGTACGAAATGTGGAAAGGACGTGTAGGAATGAAAGTGTTGAGATGATGGGCAGTGAACAGGTTCAAACAATTTTTGTCAGTTCTGCTAATTGGAATTGCAGCTCCTGTCAATAAACGACGACGGCTATGTCAGCTTAATGGATCTAGATACATGTGAAACAAAAGATGATTTGAAGTTACCTGAGGGTGACTTGGGAGAGCAGATCAAACAGGCGTATGAAAAAGATGAAAATGGGATACTGGTAAGTTTTTGGTATTTGAACTTAGTGAGTAAATGAGGGAAAAATGTATAGTAAGTTTTTCAAAAATTAGGGAGCTCTAATGATGTTCGTTATGCTCGTCGCTTGCGATAATCATGTTTACCAATTTTTAGTGCCTCGTTGTTGCTGCATGTGGTGAGGAAGCGATACTTGGTTATAAGAATATGCCGAACAAGGAAGAAAAATGAGGCGTTTGATGATCAGTGCTGAGGAATGTCTCCGCCATCATGTTTGATTTATGGATAGTCATTGAATGTTACGTTTCGCTTTTTTTTGAAAACGGAATATATCGATCACATCGACTTGTTCCCAGTACCTGTCGTTGATTAATTTTTATAGTGTCAGTCCGTCATACCTGATAATTAAAACGATGTTTTTTTGTTATTGTAATCATTTATGATTAATTGATCGTGCTTATTACTGGGGTTATATGTATCCTCGCTACATCAGCGTTGCATAATTTTTTTGTGACGTTTTTAATTTTTCTTCTAATCTTAACCCCAGTCGAGATGCGCGGATAAGCCTTCCCCTCGCATACTCTTTTCTGCTTCAAATTATGACTACTCGGCATTTTTTTAAAAAGTTGTTTTGTTGAATAAACTATATACCCTTTTATTTCATTGATTAAATAGGTTACTTCATTGAGCGTTGAATTTGAGACAATCAAGTTCAGAAAAAATTTAAAGGATATTCGTGTTTAGATGCTGCTATCATGGATCCATATTTCTAAAATATTTCAAAATCACACAAAAAAAAATTTTATCATAATCTACTACATCATGAGGTCTTTCGTCACGTTAAGTGCCGTTTTGAAAAGCAAATGAGCAATCTCAGTTTGGATCTTCGTGTCTCATGTGAGATCTTTGAGCTCATATGAGTTGAAAACATGCGTGATGTTGCACATCATCACCAATTGAAGCATAAGATTACAATCATGATTTTTGGAAACGTTTGGAAGAGCTGTGTTTTATTTCGTAACCGGAAATATAAAAGATTTTTCATAAGCATTACCGAATTTAGAAGTGCTTTATAAAAACGATGCGGTTGGCGTTGTCTGTATTTCCTTGTTGATTTTATTAGTTATTGGTATTCTTGTTGATGAGTGGTTCGTTTCGGAATTTCAGTTTAAACCCGATGTCTTCCCCGAACTCATTGTGCTTTATTCTATTCATATGTTGTCACCAAAATCTTCCCACAACTAGCTAAAATTAGCTTAGCTCAATATCGGTAATGGCAGCGACGGCACAAAAAGGCAGAGGTTTTTAAAGAATTTTTTTTACTACTGCACGATTCACATGCGAATAGCAACGCATATCGCCTTTTCATGTTCGACGATGATCTGTCAAGAATGCTTTTACCAGTGCGAAGACACTTCAGCGTTTCAACGCCATTCATACAGATAATTCAACTTGATTTAACCAGACAACCGTGGCAGTGTTTAGCGAGACTGTCATTTGTTTAGCAGGGGAGGCGATAAACTCCACAGTCTAAAGCCACTTATAGTTCTGCTCCCTTCTCATCCACTTCTCGAAATAATCACTAGTAAAACTGAGTTGTCGGGAAACGCTTCCAGTATCTGTGCATTTATTATTGCTTATGTACTTACTGTAGTGCTTGCTTATACATTGTAGCATCTACATGTGGGAACATTAATTCATTCTTTTTGCTGCAGTATTTATTACAGCACTTACTCATTCATTAGTATTGAATATGGTATATGTAACTGATCATTTTGTGTTCTGATTAAGTTTAATCGATTAAGGGTACTTATGATAGTTCAGAACGGGTGGGGTGATCGCCGTATTATTCTGAATAAAAATTGATTAAAGATTCATCGTTCAAGACGAATTATAATATGGGTTGACCGAGTCAGTAATAAGCTTACTTCCATTCAGGAAGCATGCAGATATGGAAGCGGAAGCAAGCAGTTCGGGTAACTCAACAACAAGCGAAACTGTTCAAACTGAGGTAATGATGTGCTTTACAGTTAGTAGCACAGAAAGGAACCGTAGCAAATATAGAATCACCATCAATATTAATATTTTGATCCATTTGATTTCAGCCACCACCATCGGTACAGCCTTATGAAGTAAACTCGATGATACTTTGCAGCCATACCGATAATCTTTTTTATGAAGCCAAAATAATCGCTGTAAAAATGCAACCAAATGGAGACTATATGTATACTGTTCATTATCAGGTTGTCTTTCAATTATTTATAGAAACAATAAAGGACATATTTTAGAGAGATAAAGTTATTATAGGCGAAATATTGAAAGCATCAATGTGATTAGTGAATCCTATTGTCAGGGATGGAGCAAACGGTATGATGAAAATATCCCACACAGCAGGTCTGCATCACGATTTCGTCCTTTTACACCGGACAATATTGAACTTGCAAAGGTAATATTGACGTTACTACTATGGCATTTGTCTTCATGATTTTGGCCGTATGAATTAGTTGTTATAAACCAAAATTCCATTTAAAAAACGTGGACAAATAAATGAGCTACTAAATAATGCTGATTTGTATGTATCTTGAAAATTTTTGATTAATCAGTAATATATAGTATCTAATTTTTGGTTTTAGAACACGACCAATGGAAGTTAATATGTTAATGTTAAGCTGCAACTTTTGTTAGGACGACGTAGATTATCATTCCATGTCATCAGCAAACGCGCAATGGTCAAAAAAGTGATGAAAATATTAAATATTTTTGCACGGAATAATAATTGTAGGTTGAAATGAAAGAAGCGAAAGCTCGAGCTGCTGAGATGATTAAAAAAAAGAAACCACAAAAGGCAGAAATTCGGCGTGGGCGTTCATCCTTACAGTTATCAGAGTCTTCTTCTAGTAAGGGAACTTGTAAGGGATTAAATTTTACTACTCTCAGTTGTAGTTTTCTTTTTCCATTGATACTTGTTGCAGTTATGATGGATCGTGAAAAGATATTTTTTCGAGAATAATGGTCTGTTGAGCTTTTTGCCGTTCAGAATATTTTTGTTAAATAATCCATAGTTCATGATTCAGTTATCTTTAGTCGGATCACTAACATACATAAATTACTACTTTTTAGATGTGTCTCGAGATGTTAAATCCCTAGTCAATCACAGTGCTCTTGGGAGCAGCTCGACGGAAAGTTTATCGAGAAGTCCATTCATAAATGAGGTTAAAAAACAAACAAACTTCTAACAACTTTTTGTTTGGACTCTCTTAATTGGCCAAGCAGTTAGCCAATTCCTGCTGAAATACTTTTTAGAAAAAATTCTTTAGGCGGTATCAGTTCCAGAAAAGCTGAAAGCTCTACTAGAAAATGACCGTCATTTGGTTGAAAATGAACTGAAGTTACCGCGCCTACCATGCCGCTTGACTGTTTCAAAGATTATGAAGGAGGTGATGCATTAGGCTGTATTTCTTTACAAGTTTACTAGCCAAAATTTTAATATTTGAAGATATCCACAGGAAATTAAAATCACGTTGTTGATAAAGCTAGATTAAAATACTTCCAAAAAACAGTTTATATTATCAGTTCTCTTTATTTTTTCGTCACACTTTTTTATTCTGGCCAAATTTTCAAGAAAATTGGAAAATCAGACGGGTTTAAAATTGAGAAGAATATTTTTTATATCAGCTTATTCATTGCAGTATGTTATGCACGTGCGTAAATTGGATGCTGTATGCTCGGAAGTTAAAGTACATAAAGGACGAGCACGTTATTGGAAGGGTGTTGTAGCTGCGTTAGATGAATGTGCAGATAATATGAAAGTAATTTCTTGCAATTTTTAAAACTGAATTAGATCACCGATCAAATTTCGAAATACTATGGATGAAAAGAAGAGAATAAAAGCGTTAATATTATCACATGCATGAAAATTTTAAAAGTACTGTTTTTTATGAAGATCGATATTTCTGGTTTGCTATAGAACGTCTTGCTATTATCACATCTTATCTTCGAAGTTTCATATTTCAGAGTTTTTTCGATCTGGTTATAGCATCTGATATATTGTATCCAAACGAAAAGTTGCGTCATAAGGACTTGACTGAGGAAGGTTCAGGAATAATTCATCCACACAGTATATCAGGTACGCTACCTCAATCACGTGCAAACATATCTTTGTAAAATAAAATAGTTTAAAGAGTATCATATTTTAAAGAACTACTTCCTACTGATTGTTCGACTGTTCAACGTGTGCCTGAAATCTCATGCTTTTAATGAATTTCAGATCTTTTGAATGAACCAAAGAGAAGACTTCGTGCGTCGGAATATTATGGTTTTATTTATTTGCTTCGACTTCTTATTAGGTTTCCCGAAATGATTGAGTGAGTTATTGGGATCACTTAATACAGATTCTCATTTTCTCAAAAGAATGAGAATTTAATCCTTCAAGCTGCAGTCCCGAGTATCTATTTCTGCCTACTCATAATTAATTTTAGGTATATGTTATGTGACAACGATTCGAAAGAGATTTTGACTGCTTTTGTCCAGTCATTTGTTCGTTATTTGGGAAGTAATTCTGAGAAATTTTTCAATCCAGAGTTGGACTATGAAACCATCACTCAAGAATACAAACTGCGTCTCCAGCAAAATTCTAAACTTTAGCCACAGTTTCATCGCCACATGTGCTTCTAATCTGTCATATATATTTAGCACGCAACTGCAAAACTTTGATT
>UPTC01000025.1:22465-56603 GCA_900537255.1 Acanthocheilonema viteae | reverse complement strand
TGATTGCTTGTCATATGTTTATATATTGCATGTGTTTTATCATGATGATACCAAGTTGGAATATGCAGAAATACTGGTTAACTGAAGATGAGCTTAAAATATTGTGCTATCAATTCGCCATTTAGGCGTACATATTACATGCTTCACTTAACCAGAAGGCTTACATATTCTCTAAGATGAGAAGAAAGGAATCAAGAAATATTGCTGAAGACGAACGGAAAATTAATATTTCATAACTTTTAATTCTTAAAGGAAAATTTAAATTCCAAGAATGTTTCGCACCTTTTTAGGCTTTTTTTAAAAAAATGTCGCTTCACAGACGTGAAGTGACATTTTTTTCAAGTGTTTCACTTAAATTAAAATTCTTTAAGGTTTTTAGGGATATTTCACATTATTATTTTTCTGAACAGAGCTTCAAACTACGTTTGTATAAAACATGAGAATAAAATCCGCAAACAGTTAAAAGATTATTTTACTAAATTAATAAAACTTCAACAAGGGCAGAGTTCGCGGAAAATGTTGAAAAAACAACAGTAAAGCGTCTATTCATTCGACATATTTCTCTCAATCGACTTAGCATTGAATATGCTTCTTTTCTCGAATCCAAAGAAAAAAGTTACGCGTGCAGAATTCGCGAAAGTTCTGTTCCCGAAATGCAGTTCAATGCTTCTAATCAAATTAACGCAGTAAAAGCACCTTTGCAACATAATAAATGTAACAACAGATCTCAGTGAATTTTTTAGTCTTCTTGGTAACGAATACGTAAAGAAATTGGTCGCGCCCGAGTTTCATCAGCAATAAGAAGCTCATCACCATTTGCCAGTCCAAGATCTAGAAATAATCGATTTGAGATTAGGTGAGGTTGTTAAAGCTGTATTAAAAAAATTCTTTATAAACTGCACACCTACTGAATGGATGTCCTTGACATTTTTAGTGTCAAACTTATGTAAACTTTTTCAGATTCATTTCAATTGAACGGAAAGCTTACCTTTCAGAGTTCTGGATAAATTAGCAGTGCTAATTTGATACAATTCAGGTATCAAATCGCTTTTCATATATAACTTCTCCTTTGCTGTTTGTACTGATGGATTACAAAGCTGACTACAAAACAGAGTAGGATTTTTGCAAGGATGAGTTTTTTTCGTCTCGTTTCCTACTTTAATTTTTAACTTCTTTTGGTCGTCAGAATAAGAGGAGAGGAAGAAAAAAATTCTCTTTTCTCTTGAACTAAACATAACTGATGCTAATCCGTTTGAAGTGTATTCTCTCATATGATCATTATTAATGGAGAGAGGAAATATGAATCACTTACTATCTTTTTATAATTTCATCTAGCAAGTCTCGCAATGTTTTATTCGCGGGTATATCAATGTATTGTGCCTGTTCACCACATACTAGACAATTTTGCTGTAAAAAATTATATTTGCATCTAGGGAAGAGTAAACATCAATAAAATAGCATTTATTTTTAAAATTTGCTGATAAAATATTTAATTAAATATTCACAATGCTTTACCAAAGGATTTAATCAATGAATATGAGCAAAAAAAGTGCAAAAATTATTGCCTTACTCTTTTCTCCAATTCGACAACTCCCACAAAAGCTCCCTCAATGTTGGTGAAATTGAGATAATTTTGCATTGGACAGGAAATGCTATAAAAAAATAGCAATTAATATAGAAAAACCGCTGGGAACAATTCGAAGGCATTAGTGGAAAATTTTCAAATCAGAAAACTTACTTTGAAGCTAATTTCAAAGCCTCCAGTGCGCATGATGCTGAAATATCTGACGTTTTCATTATTTTTATAGACACCCTGTACACAAAGAATGAATGCAAGTATTGGTATACATAAGCATTATTATATGCGAGTATTCACATATACAAAGTATTCGTAGAAAAAAAAACTATTTTGCCGCAATAAGGTCACGAAAATTATGAGTATTGAAAAACAATATTACCTGCAATAACAGCATTGGTGGAAGCTACAGCAGGAATTATTCTCTTCAGGACACCTTTTGTAAGTCTTAAATCAACCCCTTTGATATTATATCTATTAGCCCTCTTTAAAGCAGCTTTAAACACCCATTCCACGTGTTCCATGTTATCAGCATCCATCGCTTCACCTGAATAATATTTACTGTTGACTTATCTTCCCCACATATGTTATTTATCGCATGCAGTTTTTGAAGTAATGGTAACATCGGGAGCAACGACCATATTTAAGATACAAACAGATGAAGAAAAGATGCTATTTCAGTTCTGAAAATTACAGCATGAAACTATCAAAGCAAACCGTTGAAGGGTTTATCCGTATGCCACTGTATTACTTTCACATATTCGATACAATGTTCAGGAAGCCGAGGAGTGTTGGCTATCGTACACATAGGAAAAGTAATCTGTAATTAGAAATATGATCAGTACTTGCAAACTAATTAGTGGCCATGAATGATTAAAGAATTCATATCAAATAACACAGATGTTATATGTGAAATAATAGCATTATAAGTTTAAGTATAAACAATTGAAATTAAATGAAATGTAACCTGTGGCGGATAAAGATCAATGGTACATTCAATGCAAGCAGTCATTGTAGGCAGTATTATTCGGGAGTTGCCCTTAAATCCTTCTGTGCCACCATCAATTAAAGGTATTATGCCAGTTGGATTACCATCCGAGTCGAATTCCACTAAGCTTACCTATTTTTAAGTTATGAAATATAAAGTGATACAACGATTAATTGAGTTATTTGGTGCAAAACCTTCACGATTTCAGTAGAATAATCTATCTGCATTTAATTATAAATTCAATACCAACTCCGTAAAACAAATGAGAAAATCCAACCAATTTAGCATTAAGCCACCTTCTTGCAACGATAGAATCCAAGCCACAAATAATAATGTCGAACGACCGGTAGAACTGGTCATCTTTATTCTGTATCTTACAGTTGTGACTGCAAACAACCGTTTTTTTTTCTTGTATATTAACAAATAATGCACAGCACAATATATACTGCGCTTACATATTTTACACACAAAATCGCAAATGACTATGCTATGGTTCGTTTCATTATTCAATGTAATATCTCTTCATTTTCAATAATAAAATATACGCGACTACAGGGCAATCGGGGATTCGTTTTCGGATGAACGCCGCCGCTATCTCAGCTTTTGATTTACCAACATCAGTTTCACTGAAAATAAAGGGAATAATAAGTGAAAATCTGAAAAAGTCAATATTGTTTTAAATTTAAAGACAGCAGAAAGATAGAATTAACCGAAAAAGGAACTGCCTATTTAGATTGGACAATTCTATCGTATCCATATCGATGATTTCGATTTTTCGAAAACCAGATAACGCCTGAACATATCAAATTAAAATAGATAAGATTTTTTATGTGATCAGTACAGCAGTATGATATTGCCATTACACTATCGACATAATACATACCAAATCTTTCAATAGTTCACATCCTAATCCACCAGCTCCGACTACTAACACGTGACAATTTTGTACAGTTTCCAAATTCTAAAAGATGATCTTTTCACTCAAATACAGGAATCTTCAAATACTGATATGAAAAAACATCGAAAATAGTTTTATTGCACTGAGAGAATTTTATTTAACAAAATAAGGGATAATGAAATTAGAGATGATAACCTGCATTCCTGGTTCGAAAGCTGGATGAGCGAAGACCGATTTCCCATCGGTAAGACGTCTCAAGTCACGCCATCGTTCGTTTCGAAATTTGTCAAATGATACTTCTTCCATCTGAAAGCTTATTCCGAATAAAATAAAAAAGATGGAAAAGTTTTCTTTTATTACATCTGATGAGCTCTGTGAAACATGAAATATACGGGAACCATTTAATAATTATGCTTTTTCCCTAGTTATCATCACTACTATCTCTCATATCAGCCGTGAATGTGATGAATAACCAAACTCCGAGATCATTTCAACGATATGAAGTACAAACTAAATATTTCCACTGCTCTTCTCTCTTTTATCAGTACGTATTATGGAATCCTACGGGTGGCTGCTTCTCAATTTTATTTTTCTCGGCTTAATGGTAATTTATAATTTATTTAAATTCAAGTAAATGAACTACATATGGATATGGTATTTAGGTACAGAACTCAATTAGCATTCTTTGAAATATATAAAAGATTACCTGACACGTTGCAAAGTTTCATTAATCTCCTCGACTGAATATACTCCTTGCAGCTCCTTACTTTATCAAGAATTCTTATCTCACAAAGATGTTTAGATTGGCCTTCTAATTAATCAATGACTTGAAGAGTTCTTTGATGGATGTGTAAGGAAAGTAGTCATATCTTATCACTGAGAGACGTTAGAAACAAACAAAATAGTGATCTCTTAACATTTTGACGACTTCATAATCCCATACTGGTTTCGGTAAATAACAATAAATTGCAGTATAATACACCAGGAAAGTGGTTGTTTGTGATGGACGCCAAAAAAGAAAACCAATGGGAGCAACAAACATTACCTCTGTGGATTTGTAAATAAACAAATATATTAACTTTCTTGCATGAAGACCACCTTTATGAAAAATCTGTTATATTTAACCTAAATAAAAAAAAAATTTGAAAAAAGTCCAGTAATATTTCTTTAATTCTTCAAAACGTAATGTGAAATCTAGACCGGTTCGTTTTTTTTCTAGCACCAGCTTATTCGAGACATCGGTGGGAACAATTGGCTGATCTCTTGTTTGAGGTACAAAACAGAACAAATATTAAATTTCGGTCATTCATCAAAGAACAAGATGCTGATTATGTATCTGTGAAGATGACTACTTATGGCTGTTACGGACTTCTGGGATATGGAAAGGGTGGAGAAAGAGTAAGTTTTAAACTATGAAAAGTTAGTACGGAAGCAATTGAAAAACCTTAGTGGAATGTGTGCAACGGAACATTAAAAGATGATGTAAAGTTGCAAATTCCATATGCAGTCGAAGCTCGACAGGTTTGCATTCGTGATCTCTTTAACTTCAAGCTTTCGTTTCTTTATTCAGTTCTCGTTAAAAAAAACCATTTATTTCACTGTGCTCGTGCATCTCATAACGCTGTCTCTTTCAGTGGATTAATCTGTACGATGAATGTATGGAGTACAGCCACATTGTCCTGCGATCAATATACCAAATTCTTGGATTTCAAATGATTGCAATGAAGAGACCGGAAGGAAAAATATTGTATTCTGGTTCTGACAGCAAAATTGATGTAAGCAGCCCAAACACTTCATATTTCAGCAAATTCTTTCTCCGTGTATGACATTGGTTGAGAAACAAAAAAACGATGAGACAACATATATGGAAAATAATGGAATTTATGTTGGAAAGTACGCTGTATCACGCATTACCATCAGATGCTTAGAGTCATAGAAACTTGACAAAGGAGAAAATCTGAGAGATTTTAAGTGAGAAAACCAACCATATTAGCATAAAGTCATCTTGTGTCACCACTGACAACGCGAACTCTTTTCAAGCCTTTTTGTTTTCTCGATAGTTCTAATCCAGTAAAGTTGCAGTACCTTAAATTTATAATATGGAAGAAAAAATTTATTGTGGATTCAAATAAGCTCGCCAACGAAACTAACGAGGATGAATGCATCGGAGCGGAAACTGCTACAAGCATGATGTGTCACCAACCGAATATGGAATTTGTAAGATCACATCTTTCTATCTCTGAATAACTAAAGTTTCACACTCACTGAAGATCAAAGGCTTAAAATTCCAAATTACAGTTTTACTGGAATAAAGTATACGAGAATCTTATCCATTCTTATCCCTACGTGGATGATCCACTCTTTGGACGTGTGTACAGAAGAACCAGAAATGTGAGCAACCACGACATCTTCCACATCAACAGAATATATAAAAAGGTAGCATTCCTGAAACACCCCACCGGAATGTGAACACTTTGCCACCCACCCAAACTTATAAATTGCCCACCCCCGCTCACCACCTCACTGTCCTCCAGAGCGGAAAGAGTCGCCATGAAAATTGCTTATCGCAACCCAGAATTGAGTTTTTTGTGTAGGGTGGATGGTGGGTCGTATCCACTTACCACTCTTATCCTTATCACTCTCTACACCTATCCTTACTACCTTCATTTCCATACCTATCCTTATCACCACCTACACTCCTTTTCATTCTTCCGTTCTTACCTTTCTCATTAGTTTCAAATTCAGGCCAACAAAAATCCGATTTATCGACTACATGATTTCGCCAATTCTTCAATGTATAGAGCTGAACACTTTCAAAAAATGCCACACGTCATCATTGGTCTAGCTGATTTGTATTGTGAGGATAGTCTCGTTGACTGTGACTTCCTACACAGATCTCGGGGTCATTGCAATTCATTTCAGGAATTTAGGTTCATGCTATAAATTTTTCTCATTTTTAGAATACTAGCAAAAGTTCAACGTTTTGTATGAGATTTTTCTCTCTTCGAAAAAATTTAAATGAAAATTTATTTTTCTGAGAAGGTCCACTGCAGATATATATTGTGTGCTCGGACTTGTGGAATGTGTGGTATAAGTTTACGACTGTATTATATCAGTACGCACCATCCCTTTGTCTATATCCAGGTAGGTTCTTGATCTTGCTTTGTGATTACAGTTTACTTGTTAATCCTCGCCCTCTATCCTTTCCGCGTGCTTTTTTCTCAATCCTACTCAAACATTTGTAAAATTTCTTATTTTTTATTATAATAACTACGAATTATGAAATCAAATGCTTCCTTTCTAAAATTTATTGGAAACAAAGAGAAATGAAAATTGAAATTAATGAAAATGCTCATTGTAACAATTCAGCTTTATTCATTTTATTGAATAATATTGAAGGATCTCAAACATAAAACGTCGGTAATTAATGAAACTTTGAAAGATGGAAGAAAGATGAAATTTAATCATGTAATTTCAGGAAAAAGTAGAGCAGCATCTGCCAATATGTAGCGATAACTTGCAAGCTGTTCTAAATGGGACATGCAGTCAAACCAATTTGCATAATTGTTTGCTTCCCAGATTCCGGGAAAAATGCCGCAGAAGTTGTGGTTATTGTCCAGAACAGAGTCGAGTTGACTGCGAGTTTGTAAGTCTTCCAAGAATCATTTAGGGACCTGCGCCAATTTAATTTAACAAATTATTATTAAATTAGCTATCAATCTATTTTAAGATGCAAGTTTTCATTTAACAGGTAACGGCTGTAAATGCAGAATATCTGTACGATCATCCGAATTATAATTATCGATGCCAATATGTTCGAGCCATCTCGAACAGGAAATGCAAGGCGGTACGATCCTGTTTATTTTTTCAGTTTCTTGCACGAGGTTAAACTGGACCATTCTTTGCCAGATTTTTAGGAATTTTTCAGTAAAGCCTTTTTATTCACCATTCATATTGTTAAAAAAAACCCTGCTTAAAATACTGCGATGAGTAATTACAAGTTTCAAAGCTGATAGAGGAAATCAAAACTTTTGACTGAATGGGTACGGAGAATATTTATGAAATAAGGAAGCCGAGCAATCCTTCTGCGGTTCAACAACAATTTAAATAAGAAAGATAAGAAATAGTTACTTTTGCGAAAAAAAGAGACTTTGCCTCATATCTTTAGGATGAAAAAGTTGCAATAAATCCGATTACGGACTGCATGCTGTCCTGTGGCCATTACGCATGTTCTCATGGTGATGTGGAAGAAGACATGGGCCACAAACAAATCCCTGTGATGAGACTCTATGTACCACAAAATGAATGGCAATTCGCGACATTGGGATCTCTAACTAGTTTTGAGAAAGCCAATTCGTCAATTAGATAATTAAAATTAATCTTTGACTGACGTATGCACCTGCTCAGATGAATGCATAAAAGCTCTCTTCCGTTCAACTAAATAACTGGATCACATACATATATGTTCGAGTTGTAATTTAATTTAATAAAACTATCCATCGGAAAAGGCACAATCAGTCCTACACAATTCATTTCTATCTTTATCTTGCCAATACTTTCTTCCCCCTATTTTAAGACGTGCAAGCGTGACGGCACGTAAGTGAAAAAGAGATGCGTGTCATTGCACACTGTGCATTTCATTTCATTGTAACATATAAATAATGGTTCAACAATAAGATTGTTATTTGTTAATTTCGGGATAATTTTTTGCGGCTGTCGCGAAACCGGCTTCAAGGATTGAACTTTTTGTTTGGTACAGTAGTGAAATGTACGCGGAGCCAAACGACGTCATCTTGTTGACCGTTGGAATAATACCGCTGACGGTCACCGTTCTCATGCAGTGTGCAAGCGGAAAGCGTAGGAAGAAGAATTTGGTTTAGTAGTTTCTTTTTCCTTCCCAATTTTCAGACTGATAAGAGAGGATTGATAGTGCGGGCGGATGCCGCGAGGCGACCGATGATCGGACTGCCGTTTAGCATTTTCTGACATGAATTTAAGGAAGGCATCATCAGTGATCTGCTGATGTGTTGATATATGTTTCAGTCAAACACTAAATCAAAAGTAACGCAAAGTTCCGTATCCTCAAGCCAGTCTATGAAGAAAACCAGCAAGCTGCAGAAAAACAAAGTGGAAAGAGATGCTGAGAAATCACCGCGATCCTTCTCCAACAGAAAAGGACCAATACAAGTAATCAGCAACTATTATTGGCGCTTCTCTCACGGTGGATCGATGCTAGAAACCAAACAGCATAGCTTTGAAATATTTTCATTGACACGAAAGTAGTGATGTTGTCGCTTTAGAAAAGACCACTTGCCATAGGAGACCGATCTGACGATGAAAGCCTTCGGTCGAACAAATCGGAAGCATACTGTAAAGTGAGAAGCAGAAGCGATCGATCGCAGGCCAAGGGAAGGAATGGTGATGCTTCTATCAAGGCGTCTGGGAAGCCAGTCATTGTGACACCTGTGGCAACTGCCGGGACACCCAAAGATGTACAAATTGCTGGACTTACGAATGTAATGAGATTATTTCATCTGATATAATTTCTTCTCCGATAATTCCGAAAATGAATGTCGGTACCACAACTAATACCGACATTCATTTTCGGAATTATCGGAGAAGAAAACAGTGGTTATTCAATCATTCAGGTTCAGTTTAGTGGTTGTAGCTAAACAGACTGAATGACTATACACAGAAATTGGCCGCTTGCTATGGAATTGCTAATCACTTTCAAATTCTTTTTAAATGACGACAGATCATGTTGTCAAATCTCTTGAACTGCCTAAAAGACTCAAATCACCTAATTTCCTCAAATCTTATGTTCAAAAAATATTCGGAAAAATTCGGCATCATCAACCTGGCAAAAAAAATAAGCCACTAACCATGCAAAATATAATTCATAGAAAGTGATAGTTCGAGATCAAAATCTTGCGGACAAAAGTTCCCGCATCTTCAGAGTAATCAGTATTGGACAGTACGGAAAATGCAGTGATTTAAAATTTCAGGAAAAAACGATATCTAAGAAGGAAATTAAGGGAGCCATCTTCAAAGAACAAGAGGTTGCTTGATTTTCAATTCCATTAGAAAATTGTGAAACGAGTCATTCTTTTTGTTGCCTGAATAGATTATTTATTTCCAGCAAAACACTCAGCAAAATATCTGCCCAATCAATGAAAAAGGTAACTGTATTTTTGAAGACTTTCTCGAATTTCTTGCACAAAATAAATTTCTCCCTTCCAAACTTCCACTCTTAAAGTTGCTCGTTTATAAGTGTTAGAAAAAAGGCTCGAGAGTACGTTGGTAAAACTTGTAATACAGAGGAACAAGAGCTGACAGTTGAACCGAAGAATCTCCGATGGAGTGATGAAGGAGGTTATCAGAGAGTGCAACTGCGAAACATAACAAAAGAGCGCTTGGCCGTTAAGGTACTTTGAAGATGGAGATATGTGCGATGAAATGACCATGAATGAGCAAAACTTTCCTGTTAATTCTCATTCGGTTCAGGGAGAATGGTAGGTAATGAGGGATGAGTTTCAAACATGCATCTCGAAGAAGAGCACATCTTCAGGCCAAATGTTCGGATAACCAGCTATACCGGGTGAATCCCGTGTTCGGCTTCATTGATCCGGGCGAACAATTAAAGGTGGATATTATGCGGCGGAAAGCTGTACCAAAGGTGGATAAGATGGTTTTCGTCAGTGTTCATGTGAGTTAAATTCTCTTTCTCTTCCATAATCATCCCTCTTCCTTCGACCACACTTTTAGTTCATTCAGTTTGCTGCAATTCGCAATTTCATATTCCAGGCCAATAAAGATGACATCTTTCCGAAGCCGTTATTCAAACGTTCAAAGGATAGTCAAAAGATGGCCATGTTGCCATTGCTTGTCGCTCGAGTTATCTGATCGGATCCGATTGGATTTGATTCAAATCCGTTCTTCTCCTCCATACATTTTCATCCTTTCATTATCAGAACTGAATAAACCGTCATCAATTTCGCATGCATCCCAAGAACATACTCATCTCCCACTGGTCTTTAAATGTTGCATTGTGGACCTGAACGCGCCGTGTGATTGTGGGTGCAGCGATACGCATCGCTGCTACAGTTCACTACTCTTGCAAGTGTCTCTTTCCCTTAGTAGCTGGAGGTCAAAGGGTTCGAAGATCAGGTCACTTCAGCTGTGGAATTTGCTTCTCCATCACCCATTTGCTGAATGTATCGTCTTGATTACACGTCTATAATGTTCCATCATCACACGTATCTAGCATGCACATTTACATTCAACAAAAAAACATCTTCACGTACTCTTTGTTTTTCAGAGACTCATATACTCCGCATTTTGTATCTATCGGCATTATTTGTTCAGCTACTTCATATTCATCTTTGTCTTCTTTCAGAGGTGAAATAATTTTAGAGCCATTATGGCTGCAGCTTCACCTTTGCTGCAGTATCCAACACCGGACATAGATATCTCGAGCTCATCACCATCACTGCAGTCCGCAAGCTCTTCACAGTTTCCACAGGTTGTTTCTTTCTTCCAGACATTGCACAGTCCATAACTTGCTTTTTCAAGGATATAATATTTCAAGAGATTTCTTGCAGACAAGTTCTAACACCTCCAGTCAA
Organism: Acanthocheilonema viteae; assembly: GCA_900537255.1. Taxonomy (NCBI): domain Eukaryota; kingdom Metazoa; phylum Nematoda; class Chromadorea; order Rhabditida; family Onchocercidae; genus Acanthocheilonema; species Acanthocheilonema viteae. The sequence continues at coordinate 45,516 of UPTC01000025.1, read as the reverse complement.
CAACAGACTATAACCAATAGTCAGTATCAACCATATTACTTACGACCGGGTTATCGATTTAAGACAAATTTGGTTCGTTACAGTTATACATGCACTTATCATTTGCTTGATGATATTTTAAATAATTGAAGCTAACGACTGTCTCAATTTTGCAAAAAACAAAAATTATAACAATGTTCAAATACACTTTGGATTGAGGTCAGAATTTCTAATTCTAACAACTCGTATGCTTATTGCAGCAACCGGTGTTGGATGTTGCTGACGGTCCGGGCAGGCGGTTACGCAAGAATGTGGCAAATGTCCGGCGTCATATCGATTACATTGCCAATGTGTTAAATCATTTTGAGGTATGTTTGCGGCGAACTATCACTCTCTAATATTATACCTTCTGATCAGAATCATTCGTTTCGTAATCCAAGTTTAAGTTAGCATTTTTATCAACAGCATTATTTCGACAGCAAAAACATTTTTTGCTTCTTGTTAAGTTTATTGTAGTCATTATCATTGATTGTTATTAAAGTTTCACTATTTTTACTCTGTTTTCTTTCTTCAGCACTTACAGTTAATCCCTCACTTTTCTGAATTACTTATATCAAAATGTTGGTGCTTAGGTACTAATTAACTTATATGTTTTATAACATGTCTCTGGATGGTACATATGCCGTTGAGTCAAAAAACTAGTATTGGATGTATTCGTCTCATATAAATCGTAGTGGAAATGGAACGAAAATATGGGTGTGAAAGAGAAATGTTCCAGTATCACGGCATGAATGTGAAAGAATCCATCTTCAGAATTGACTTCAACAGTGAAAAATTTTACATGTGGAATGAATTTTTAGGTTCGACTGTGGCAGCATGATGTACGTAGTCGTGAGGCCGTTCAACCGGATATACTATATCAAAATTCTGCAGTTCCTCCAATCGCTACGGTGGACAAGACGATTGACTGTGTTTTAAATAAATTTGTACGGGCTGCAATGAATAAAGTTAAATGTCCTATTTACAGTATTTGTGTAAGTTATTAATTTTGCATATAGTTTTAGTTTTCATTGCGAATTGTATTTAAGTTCAAAACATTTTTTTCTCAGTTTACTACACAAGTGTTTAGATTTAATTTTTTAAAATGAGTTTTTAATTTTAGTTGTGATTGATATATAGTAATTCTTTTTGATGAGTATGAAACTTCTTTAAGGTAAATCAGTATTTTATAAGTTTCAGTGGACACCAGAAGGTAAACGGTTGATAACGGGTGCATCAACGGGCGAATTCACTTTATGGAATGGTACAGCTTTCAATTTCGAGACAATTCTTCAGGTATTTGTGACAGCTTTCACCGTTCATTTCTCACTGTATCGCGTTTGTTCAATTTTGTCTCATTCATTCATTTCCATGCGTCACCGTATGTTATCCATTACTCCTTGTTATACGTCGTAAGTCACTAATTCGGCCTCAAATAAAATGAAATAAAGAAAAGGCTGAAAAGATTTTGTGAGTAGAGTTATTTTTATTTATAGCATAATAAAAATAAAAGATGATCCAGTCGGCATTGCCTTTTTTACAAATATTGCCGATATTTTCCTGCTTTGTATAATTATGAAGCAGATAAATAGTTTATAAGGCGCTCCTTGTTGACAGTTTGCATCGCGGTTACAGCATGAGTATTGAACTTCTCCTTCGCTGCCTACATTATTTCTGCATTTTGTAAAATCAGTTCAAAATTAGCTAATATATCAAATTAGTCAAATCTGCATCTTGTTATGTAAGAAAAAATATATCAAATTTGCATCTTGTTAAAATTTCATGAGATGTTGAAATATAAGACCATAAATTTATCAGCTGAAATAGATCATTTTGGATTTTTCTCTTTTCGCCAGTTATCTGCTGTTCAAAAAACATTATAATTTTTTGGACTTTTTTCGAAATATCTGAAGAGTGGGTTGTTAGATTATTTTTCATTACTGTAATGAGTAAAATGGCTAACCAAGTACTTGTGTTATTCGTAAATTTCGTTGAATCGACTTAGTATGCCTAATGATATTCTACAATTTGTCCCAGTTTGGGCGGGTAGATGATGAAACTGTAAAGCAGTTCTTTTTATTTATTTGAAATAAAATGATATAAGCCGCAGTTGAGGTCTAGATATTTTGTTAAAAAGAGTCCAGTATTATTTGGGAACTGGTTGACATTGTAACAACGTTTTCTGAGAGAGTTAAGGGTAAATAAGTCACTCAAAGAGATTCGTAGTAATCCTTGAAAACATTGTGCTTTTTCGATTGAACACTCATGATAACCATCAACTTATATTCTTTAATGATATTTGATGTTTGCACTTACTGACAGCCGACCTCGCATTTTTAAAGATAACGTTTCAAAGAAAGCATTTCAGCGATTTACTTCTTGCAGCACAACGTTTATATGTCTTGAATATCCCATTGAAAGAATTAGAACATTTTATGCAAGTAGATCAACTTCATTTGTAATACGTAAAGAAAATTCTTAACTATGTAGTAATTAACAAAGTAAGGTGTCATAAGGACAAGTGACAGATGAACCATTCTGTCCTGAAAAAGTATGACTAAGGAATAAGGTGTCATTGTGAATAGGTAACTAATGAGTGGAACAGTAATTAGAGATTCGTATTATGGGACACGAGGATGTAGGAAGCCAGTAAGTGATAGTTTTATTTTGGCTTTTTAATCTTTTGAGATAAATACGAGTTAACATTGCCGCCCTGAATGCATGTAATTGCGGCAATCACCCTTGTAATAAGCAGGTCCATCATATTTGAATGGAAGAAGAAAAGAACGATACTGGTTTTTTTAATTTAATCATAAGGATTGGTTGTCATTACGTGAATCCAATTAGGAAATTTAATATTACCCCAGATTTTCTGTGGTATCTTCTATCATTTCCTGAAAGATGGCGTAATTGGAATAGGAAACTGACTGATTGTTATTATTCTTTCTAGAGATTCGAAAAAAAATTTAATTAGCGCGTGAAAGAAAACCTTTATAAAAAGCTAGATCCTATTGACCTGGACGAAAAATAGGGTTTGAAATTTCAAGTTTTTATAACTATAAAGAAGCAACAAGTGATTGTTATAGTATCGCAGCATAAAGCTGTAGAGTCTGCTCTAAAGAAAAAGATTTCTATTGAATTAAAAATTGCCGGTATTATATCAGTGAGGATTTAAATATTTCTGTTATTTCCAGTCGATCGATGTCACTCACAATTAACTGCATATGAGTAAATTAAAAAAGGGAATGGTTGTTGAATGGTCTTGCAGGCTCACGATACAGCGATCCGTGCTCTGAAATGGTCACACAACGATCAATGGCTTGTATCAGCGGATCACGACGGTTTCGTGAAATATTGGCAACCAAATATGAACAATGTGCATATGTATCAAGCGCATAAAGATGAGGCCATTCGATCTCTCAGGTTGGTTATGTATTCCTCCACTTAAATGGCATCAAGTTTTATTTTGAAAATTATGAGTTTGAACAGTGGGGTTCCGATTCGGTTTATTACATTTTTCATCACTGGTTTTTAGTTTCGCGCCCACAGATGTAAAATTAGTGACTGGTTCGGATGACGCTACTGCTCGGATTTGGGATTTTGCTCGATGTGCTGAAGAAAAAGTATTGCGTGGCCATGGATCAGATGTGCGTAGTGTTGATTGGCATCCGCAAAAAGGTTTAATATGCACTGGATCACGTGACTCACAACAACCAGTAAAGTTATGGGATCCAAAAACAGGACAATGTCTATCAACCTTGTGGGTTTTCCAGTTTTTCTGTATTCCAATGGTTGGGAAAATTTTTTGCAGCTATTTATATGAAGTTTTCTTTTCTGTAAATGATCAGTATGTGACTGTTAGCTAATTTTTTAAAATTTTAAAAAGTTATAGTCGATGGATCGAAAATCAGTTTTTTTAATCGTTGGCTTTAAGGCATGATCATAAAAATTCAGTAATGGCCGTGCAGTGGAATAAAAATGGGAATTGGTTGTTGACGGGATCTCGCGATCATTTGATCAAAATGTATGACATCAGAATGATGCGTGAAATGCATACTTATAGGGGACATAAAAAGGAAGTGACAGGTTAATTCCCAACTTCCAGTATTTACTTTTTACAAATTCGAGTTTTTTCAAAATTCGACTTTTTTTGTAAGTTTATTATTTTATTTAAATTCGTAATTTTCTACATTGTGTCATTTTGCAGCACTAGCTTGGCATCCGATTCATGAAGGTATGTTTGTAAGTGGTGGTGGTGATGGATCATTGGCATACTGGCTTGTAAACAATGACAAGGAACTTGGATTTTTGGAGCATGCTCATGATCAAGCTATATGGACGCTTGAATGGCATCCTTTGGGTCATATCCTAGCATCAGGTACTTTAAGCTGAAGTTCTATTGCTGCATAAATATGTTTAGGAGATTTTTCGAAATAACATTGGGTTTCATTATTGATTAACCTTTAGATTCTGCGTTTAAATCATTGACTGTAAAAATTTTTGTTAGTTTAGAAATTCAGAGCCGACGCACAATCCAATTTGGAAACACAATTCCAAATCCAATCTTGCAGTTACATTTTTCAGGTTCTAATGATAACAATACGAAATTTTGGGCGCGTAATCGTCCGGGTGATACTCAGGATGATATCTATGGGTTGGCATCATTTTCTGGATCGATGCAAACGCCAGCAAAAGAAACGAAAACTGAAACTGCTGAGGAAAAAACGTTCATCACCGTTATTCCAGGTTTACTGTATTTGTTTTTGAATTTATTTATAAGAATACAATAAATTAATTTCGAAAGTTACATTATCAAATAGGATCTTAAAGCGAAGATGCAATAGAATTCGGACCCAAATTTAATTTTTATTCATTGTGTGCTTTTTTAAGGTATGGGCCTGGATGATGACGTGTTCCAAGGAATGCAGAAAAAAGATGCGCGAACAACCGTGGGTGGTCCGCCAGTTGGAGGGCCTTTACTGTTTCCAGAAGATCCAAATGCGCGGCAACAGGCAATTTGATCACTTTCATTAAATACTTGAGATGCGATAATATTTCAGAAATTAGATTGGCAAAGCTGATAAGAAAATGATCTCTTCAAGTTATTCTATGCTCACAGTATCAGCATTATAATTAGACATCATTATTCGAATACGGCTAATGCTAAATTAGAAATATAAAACAACAAATGAATCAGTTTGCAACAAATGAATCGGCTTTTTCTTTAGACGATGAATATCGGTGCAAAGAGGACTTTAATCAAACAACCTCCACCAAAGAAGGCTCAGCGGCAGTTTGAACGGATGTGGAATGTTGCGAAGCCTGGAGCTTCCGGAAATGATGATTATACCGATGAAGTGCCGGAGGAAGGAACGTTCCGCAGATCCAAAACTTCCTTGCTTGGACCACCCCCACGCTCATTATTGTCTTCGAAACGTGAAGAAGGTAGTCAGTAGATTTTCTTTTCTATCCATTTATTATAATTTTGCCTTTGCAACTACCGAATAAATTTTCTTCAAATAACTTCATACTTTTTTGTAATGAAATTTTCAGAAAGCCGATCACCCAGCCCTGGTCAAGACAGGAATAGACGTTCCCAGAAAAATACCGCTCATCCCACTGGGTCAGATCAGGAAGTTGGTTCGGTAGCCTTGCAAATGCCACCGCCTCTATCATCTGCACCAACAGTTGTGCAACAGTGGTCAAATCCAACAGCGTCTCAACAACCAGTGATACAACAAATTACACCTCAGCCAAGTATTCTGGTACCGGCTGTGCAAAGTATATTTTCACTCGTCTTCGAAAAATTTTTTTTGCTTTTTTTTCACTCAAAAAATTTTATTTTGATAATTTCCAATCGGATTAGTTCATAGGGATATCGACTGGGTTTCCATAATATAAATAAGTAATTGCATCTTATCGCGTGTTGAAAATATAGGAGCTTCATCAAACATCCTATCTCATGCACAATGAGGTTTTTAAATGAATTATCACTGAAAAGTAAAAACAGGTTTATATAATTTCATTGTGCTCTCCTAATGTTTAATGTTGGACCTATTGCCTCTAAAAATAATCTGGTATGTTTTTGCATTTGTATTGTTCCTCCATTGTTACTGGATTTTTTTCACTATGTTGTCCTTATTGTTTGTTGCTAATGCATCTGTCCAGTATATTGTTATTGGATACTGTTTTTTTTTTGCAGCACTAACGGCAGTGGCGCAGATGGGAACAGCCGGTATACCTTTATCCGCATTATCCATGCCACCAGCTATTGGTCCACTTATTTGGCCACCGCCAATTCCGTCTAACCTTGCTCATGTACCAACTGCATCGTCGTCATCTGTCCAAAATAGGGTACCTTTTTAGAAAATAGAGATTATTATTTGTAAGTTAAGTAGAGAAAAAAGTCTAGTTCACCATCTTGCGCCGATTGCTCTTTCTCATCCATTATTTTTTTTCATCTTAGGATGTGGACTATCGTACTGGACCTCCTTCTCTTCCAATGCCACCACTTTTACTAGGTAATAACAACAATTCATCTAATGATGTGGATCTAAGAAATCAGCAACCCTCTTCATCTTCACAATCGCAAAGCTGGCGGTCTAATGTACAGCCGGACAGTAAATCAATAAGCAATGATGAAGCATCACGAACTATCTCTTCTACAGGTGTGTAATCATTGTGAATTCTTTCTATCTGACGTCACAATTTGAATTTGCAAAATAGTGATATTGAAGCTATTTATAATGCCGTCTAATTCATAAAGTCAGGCATTTTCAGGTGAAATGAGAATACATGACCCTCGTGTAAGAAGGGGTGGGTCTCGAGGAAGCATAACCAGAAATGGAGATGACGACAGGTCAGGAGGACTTGCATCCGGAACTCAAGTACGCGATCCTCGCAGGAGGCCTCAGTTACGTACGTCGGCTGCATCTAAACAAGTCTGTTTACTGTTCGAACTTTGAAGATGTATTTAGCATTGTTTTTGAATTTGGTTTTTACTTCGAATAAATTTAAAGATTGCATATACGGTGCAGGATTTGAAAATTTTGAAGATATATAAGAAATTCAGATGATCTTCAGGACGAAAACTTCGATAGTCGTTTCGAAGGTAGTCAAGTTCGACGGCATGTCTGGATGCCAAATATGAATGAAACTGGAGATAGCAGAGCTGGACCCGGTCAGGCAATTCCAATGCGCTATGAATTCAATTGTCCCGTTGGTGATTTTGATGATCGCCTTCAACATCACCAACAGCAGTACCCGCCCCATCTACATCAACATACTGGAGGTGGATTAGTTCGACGAGGGGCAAGCCGAAATCGAATCAGAAGAGGAGCTTATTAATTTGATATTTGATCAGAATCCAGATCGCTAATCTCAAGTAATTCACTCGAGGAAACTAAATTGATTCCTTCAGTAACGAAATCATGTCTGTTATTCCCGAAATACGATTTGTTTCACGATTTTATGGCATCGTTCTGGATTTTCAATATAAATATGAAAAATTAAAGAACAATATCCGTTGAAGTCATTTCATTCTGTTTTTTCTTTATTTATGCATAATGGAATTCGTTGGTTTTTTATGGCTTTATTGTTTCTGCACTATTTACTTGGTTTGTTTGTTTTGCTTTCTCATTATATGAAATGAAGCAAAAATAATATTCCGCTTACAAAGATTACAAATTTCAATTTGAAACTGTCTTTCAGTATCAACATAAACATGTCATTTCTCGAGTAAATCATATCTATATTAAAAACGTTTTATAACAATGAAAGACGGAAATAACTGAGAAAAAAAGCAAACAGTACAAGATGCATTCAATACTCTGTAATTTTGAGCAGTCTTGGAGGTTTCTGATGATTCTCTGCAACTCCTCGAGGGAATACTTTGGAGTGTTCGAAGGGAGTACCAAATAGTGACTGATCAGTATGCACATTCCTCTGCTCTTCATCCGTGACTACTGGACGTCCATCTTCGAGTGCCATTTGCTTTGTCAACATAACCAAACTCTGTTGCAGGCATTTTTAATCGACACGTGATACTTATTTACTCATCATAACGTGGCTAAGCACCCGCCCACATTTATCAATCAAAACTATTATAAGAAACAGCAGTATAACCTTGAAGGATTCTGGTTCGTAGACTGCAAGCTGCGAAATGACAACATTGTCTAACAGGACATGTGCTTTTGCAAGCATATTCCGAAAAGGTGCATAATCAAAATGATACTCGGCTAAAGCTGCCTTCACTCTTTCTTCTGCATACTACAATGTTCACTAGTTACAGTAAATAGTATTTCAGGTATACAAGAGAGCAAAATAGCGCCCTGTTAACTGTCTGGAAAAAAACTTACAAATTTTTCTAATTTCGGAGTGTCTTCACGTTGCATATTCAGATATGTATATAATTTATTCAATTTCCGTAAACCCCTTCGCACGGTAGTTCGTTGGAAACCATACTGCCACTGAAATATAAAGCATTATTATCTACGCCACTATAATATCACAGTCCCAGTAGTAGAACCGAAGTTTTTGAATGTAAAACATACAGCAACGAATCTCCTTAGTTGTTCACGTCTCTGCCATATGTCTGGTTTAATTTTGACGTAGAATGGATGATATGGGCTGTTGATGATGCGACGCAAAAAGATGACCTCACTTAATCTCATCCTACTTGGACCAAACTGATCAGCGACAATCCAACCTCGCAATCATACTTCCTTGCTTGTTATGATGGAGCGGCCGCGTGAAATTATGAAATTTTCATGGGAAGTGAGTGGTGGTTGCCGCGTGGTGAAGTGATATATGGAAAGTGGTCAGTCGCCGTCGCCAGTTTACGAGCAGGAGAGCGAGGCGGGTTTGCCCTTGTAAGTTACACCTTTACGGTTCCACTTGCACTGGGTAGACAGGAAAACTTTTGTGATTCAGGAGAATGTTAAGTCATTCGATGGAGGGTCCGGAACCGTGCTCCTTCAATTTGCGTCTCATTGAAGCTGTCCGCAGCAGCCGTTGTCTCTACGATGCCAAAGATCGTTTGTATCGCTCAGCGGATCATAAGATTAAAGTGTGGAATCGACTTGTACAAATATTGCAATTTGATGGTATTATTTATTTATACTGCTCTGATTTTATCATTTATATTACTTGTTCCTGTTCCAAATATCATATAATCGAAATGGATACGGCAGCCACAAAAGCTGTGTCTTTTCCACATAGGTATGACGAGATTCATGATATAAAATTGTAATCCCCATATGCATATGCGTGATCCAAATCTTGATAGAATATTGTAAATCATTATAATTTTCAATATCATTGTAACTATTATGGCCCATTTGAAAAAAAAATTTACTATCTTAATCTTTTTCATATTAATATTAAAAGAAATTCCTTCCAATTGTACTTTGAATTTATGAAAATAATGAATTTGATCGATAGATGTTAAAAGCTGATAACTTTTCAGGTGACGCACGCACCTTGTACAATCGTTGGAAGCAGCTGCGTGATAAGTATGGCAAGGAAAAGAAGAAGTTAAAATACGGTGCGGAACATACTGGCTGGCAGTACTTTAAGCATTTGACCTTTCTAGATCCGCATATGATTGACCGACAGCAGCAGCAATTTGCCCGTGCTAAAGATGGCAAAGGAGTTATGCTTTCACCCGGAGGAGTTTGTATTTTTTTATCGATTCACTAGCAGAGAAAATTGAGGACAGAGAGGACAGAGGAAATTTAGAATGGGATGATTAGATGATGGTTGAGTTGGAAAGTGGATCATTTGAAAATCGATCATTGATCATTTCCAGACTCCGCATCATATCGTGATCAATGACCCAACTTTCTCACTATCACTGATACAAGAAGTGCAGCAACATCCTTGTTTATATGATATCAGAGATCCTAAATACAGACATTCCGAATGCCGAAATCAGGCGTGGGCTGAAATCATCAAAAATTTAGATTTTCCAGGTTCCATTTCTTTTTCACTTCTGACATGATTTCTTTTTTGAATAAAAATGCAAATTTTCGGTGTGTCATATTGAATTAAACCTTTTCCAGGAGACATTAATTCTATTTATAAGCAGTGGAAGAAGGTACGCGATCGTTATGTAAGAGAGAAACGAAAGATACGGATGTCAAGTGCAAACGGTGGTGAAGTGGAAGAGTCGCAATGGGATTTGTTTCCGCAAATGATGTGGATTGATCCGTTTCTAGATGATCGAGCCACGTAAGTTAGATTTGCATTTGTAATGCAACTTTAATTCTTGTTCGAGCAGATACTTTTTCGTCAAGTTGTTTGAAATCCTATTTAATAGTTCTCCAAAGGTCATTTTACAAGTGAAAAAACTATTAAAGAGTTGAAAGAATTCATTTGTTTAATAAATTAGATTAAATAAATGCGCTGTGTATTGATAAGCACCTAAGATTTTTTAGACATTATTCAAAGAATATTAAGCGAAAACATGACAGTGAGGAATTGTCTGAAGATGGTTTTTTGGACGATTTAACAGATAGTTCGCACGGTCAACACAATGTGTCACAAAACCAGTCACCATATTCTGCTATATTATTGCCAGGAGGAATGACTACTGTTAAAACAATGCAGAGTGAGAATTTAACAAAATCTAAATTAAGCATTGATTAGTTGCTAAATCTTATATTTTACAATGGTGGGATGTTATTGAAAAATAGTCTACAAAATTATAATGCCATGAACTAATGTGCTAAAAAGAATAAGTTTCGTTAGAGTATCTAAATGGCTTTCAGGTACTCACAGAGATGCAGAGCGAACAACAATGATCGCAAAAAGTTTATCACTACAGCAGCGTGATATAAATGCCGTTGATGGTGACAAAGCATTTGCATTAAGTGTAACAGCTGATATGCTTGCACTCCCAGAACATGCTAGGGCAATCGCAAAAGCTCAGATTCAAAACTGGCTTGATAATTCTAGGCTATCGCAACAGATACAGTTTGATTCCAAATAGTGGCAGCTCTACAATTCAAATATTGAGTGCGAACGTCTAATTTGTTAGTATCGTTAATAGAATGCTAGTATATCGTTTTCTTTCAAGTTGTCCTTAGATAAAAACCGCCCAAGTCATTGTAGTTATATGGACATCATTTTTTGGATTGCATCAGAAACAAAAGAACATATTTCAATTCTTCTCCTTTCTTTTTGAAAATTATTTATAAGCTTCATTTGTTTAAAGAAATTTGTTATAAAATTAAGCTTAAGTGTTTTCAAGCATTATTAAATTGTCCATTACCTATGTCTTACTGTAGAGGAAAAATTTTTTTTATTCGTATCTTTTATTATTTTATGTACGTATTTATCTTCTGCATTCTTCTCAACTTTTTCCATCAGCTTGTATTTTTCACTATTTTGTTCTCTCTTAAAGTCATATTTGCATAAGATTTCTTACTTACATATTGTTTCAGACAAGACATAGGTTAGCTGATTATTTTCACTTCTTTAAACTGCTTTTTAAAAATACAGTGGAATTCCGGGATAATGCTAATCAAAATGGTAATAATCAAAAAAAAAAATGCAAAAAGATTGAAATAAAAAAAATTACGATCGGCACAATAGTGACAGCTCGACTATGTGGAAGCAGTTCATATCTAATAAAATATTCATATAATAATTCACAGGTCATCATTGATCATTACAAGCTAGTCATATTCTGTGTCTGAGTTACCTGCACCTGTCCTTTACCGAGATAGCTGCACTTGTCCACAAATCTTATGCTAGATAGGGTAATACTGTTTAGAAAAAGCCATGAAACTGGTAGTCTTCTTGGATCAATTCCAGGTGTAGAATTCATAATTTTCAGGGAACATTATCAAATTCTTCATCAAAACGGCACTTGTGGGTATTTTCCATCGTCTGTTGAATAAAAGCATTATTGCTATGGGTGAAGCTAGTCGAAGTCAGCGTATAGTTTGGGTGGACTGTGAAATGACAGGTCTGGACGTCAGCAGTAAAACAATCGTTGAAATTGCTTGTGTTGTTACTGAAGCTGATTTGACGGTAACTATCGCTGGACCTTTTCTTTTAAATTCGAAGTTGAAGATCTGAAATCGGTGATTGATTTCCGAAAAAGATCTCTAGTGTTTCGTTCATTTTAAAATTAGCATAAGCATTTTAGTCATTTCGTATTACATTTATACATACATTCAGAATTGATGCGATTTAAAAGTTTAGTTTCAGTTATTGACAAATATGAATTGCTAGGTTGTCGCAGAAGGACCTAATTTGATCATATCACAATCGAGAGATGTTCTTGAAGGAATGGATAATTGGTGTAAATCAACATTCACATCCAATGGCCTTCTGCAGGAAATACGATCTAGTAAAATAACCATGCAACAAGCTGAGAATGAGGTAATTATATTATTTTAATAAGTTAAGGGATCAAATTGTAAATGGGGCATCCTCCTCTCCTGGACTGGATGCTGATAGACCTTCTGAATTTCAGGTACTATCTTATGTCCGACGTCACACTGATCCTGGTATGTGCCCTCTTGGTGGTAATTCTGTGAGTTCTGATCGAATTTTTCTGCAAAAACATATGCCCACATTTGAGAAGCACTTACATTACCGGAACATCGATGTATCCAGTATAAAAGAGGTAGATTTGTCCATCAAGGAGGAGAAAATTTCTCTTGTTTGTTAATTGTTTTTTAATTGTTGATGAATATATGATGCCATCTTTTCTCCATCCATTCGGTTGATGTGTTTCAGTTGGCAAAACGATGGTACCCAGATATATATGCAAGGAAGCCGCGAAAAGAAAATACCCATCGGGCGCTTGGTGACATTTATGACAGTATTCAAGAACTGAATTGGTACAAGAAGAATATTTTTATTCCACAAATATAAATTTTGTTTTTATCGTTATCTATGCGTAACAATGTTCGGACAATGAAAAGAAGGAAGCACAAGATTTGAAGAAATGCACATTTAGCGACATATGCCACAAAGCACATGGGTTACGCACATTTGTCTACGTGTGTCAGTGAGGAAGCAATATGAGGAACGTGGGATCACGCAGATTTCTGAGTATTCTCGATTGATATTTTACATTTCACATTGCTGTATGTTGTTTGTATATTTTTATCGCTCCATAAATTTGCATTTAATTTCACCCATTTTCATTCAGCTATATTTCATCCAGCAGTCCGTGTCTGGACTTTATAATCCTTCAAGCACTTCAGCGAGCGGCGGTTTCCTTATTCATCAAGGTTACTTTAGAACGTTCCTTGCAATTTCCTGGCTAATCGCTTCGTGTACTTGCTTTTCAGAATTCCCTCTTGTAACTTTTATCTGCCGCAGAGGTTAATGTGGCCTTTTCATTGATATAGACCGCAATATTTGCTATCGTGATTTGCGTTTCGCCATGTGAGGAAGCAGCTTGCAATTATCTGGAATGTGAGGAAGATGAGGGCATGAGGGAGGGGACTTCTCCTGTCGTTATGTCCATTCGAAGTGGCGTAATTCTCCGTCGTCCTTCCCGAGACTTACTTCATCTGTAGCATCCTTTTTTCAAGGTATACTAAGCTAGGCAGGTAGAATGGACACAATCCAAGAAGCACAGGTAAAGAACGCTGGAGCGAGCACGTCACTCCCCCTTACTCTTCCATGCAATTGAGCTGCAATTCACGTACATGGAACGATTTTAAAAGAACTTCGCAATATATCCATGAACCGGCGAGAAGGCAAGGACCGAGCGGGTGGCAGTGACCTTGGTGGTTCCTCCGGTTGTGCTTTCTCGACCTCCGATTCTTGTGGTTGGCTCCTTTCTCAAATATCCATTAATGATCACTTTATTTTGAAAGAATGCCATTGGACTATTCAAAGTGGAAAACGATCGAGGTGTCAGATGATGAGGATGACACACACCCGAACATCGATACACCTTCCCTCTTTCGATGGCGGCATCAAGCACGTTTGGAACGTATGGCCGAGCGTAAGCAGGAAAAGGAGAAGTTAATGGAGGGGAAGTCAATTGTGGAGAAACGAATATTGGTTAGCTTCGAAGAGTTTTCCTTCTTTTCTCGTTCCTCATCTTCTGTTAATTATTTTCCACACTTTCAAGGAAGTGCAAGAGAAGTTGAAGAACAGTGACTTGGACGACAAGGAAAGGATCAAGTTGGAGCTTGAGATTGAAGAAGTTAAGAAACAGGAAGAAGAATATCAGAAAAAGGAGAAAGAACTGGATGAGAAAGAGAAGAATGAACCATGGAATGTTGATACAATTGGTCATGAAGCCTTCAGTAAATCGGTCCTTGTTCACCTGTTTTTTCTTTTCTTTTCATTCTTTCTCCGTGTTTTATTTTTCTTTTTTTAATTTTTAATTTTCCTCTTCAAAGTCTTTTCTGATTTTCAGCGTATCAATAAAATAACGGAGAAGAAAGCCGAACCACCGAAATTATCGGAAGAGGAGGAAAGTAAACGCATGGTTCGTTATTTAACTTTGGTCGTATAAGTGCATTGTATATGCATTTCATCTCTTTATCTCCTTTCGCATTTTTTTTACCAAATCATTTTTCAGTCCGATTTTTTCACAAAAAACGGAGAGTTGCTGAAAGTATTTGGCGCTATGCATGGCTTGGAAGAATCCGAGAAATATTTGTTGGAACACCCTCATTTAGCATCTGACTTCGCTGCTAGCTGGCTTACCATTCAAGCACTTAATCTTGCAATGGAATTTGAGGTAAAAAGCATCGTTTGAAGAAGTCCCTCGTTTGATGCCTCGTAATTTATATGGTTCAGGATAAGAAAATGTGCATCATGGCGGAACAATGTATTATTATTCAATATTTGCTCGAATTATCGAAAAATCTTCATGCACTTGCAACCAATACAAATGTCATCAAAAACTTTTTCAAAAAGTGAATTCATATTACGTTTCTCATGTGTTTATTTAATTCATTTTCCTTAACAAACAGATTTATGTTAAATTGTCGGTAGATATTAGTCTTGTTGCAGAGGTTAAATCTGAGAAATTTGAAAGTTCTTATGTTTCAACGCTAGCCACCATTTTAACATAGATATCATATTAATATACAGGTTCCGTGCTGCCGATCCTTCCTATGCGAAAATGTTTCGACAGGAAGTTGATGCTTTCTGCGATAGGCTTCGTAAAAGAGGCAAAGACAAGCGTGATGCAGCGATCGCCGAATATGAGGCAGAAGAAAAAGCAAAGCGTATTGCTGCGTCACCCGGTGGTTTGGATCCTCAAGAAGTGTATGAAAGCTTGCCTGAGGTCTTTTTTTTGTTTAGATGATATCAGATTTTTTTGTTAATATTTCGAAAGAGTTTTGTTAATATTATGTACATGTCTTGTTTAGCTAACGATTTTTTTTTTCAGGACATGAGAGTTGCTTTTGACAGTCAAGAAGTGTCACGACTGCAGGAGGTCGCCGAGAAGATGGATCGTGAAGTATTTACATATCATTTACAACGATGTATTGATAGCGGTTTGTGGATTCCGGATGCAAATGCAGTTAAAGAGGAAAATATCGATGAAAATCAAAAATCTTGAAATAGCTTCTGTTTGGAATATTATTGGGTTGCTGCTATAATGTGGTTGTCCCTTTTTGCAGCTCTTAGAAAGGCATAGTTTTCTGACGTTGAATTACATCCCTTCAATATCTATGAGGGCCTTTTTGATATCACTAATCATTTGCTACTACTTTTTGTCGGTAAACTGGATTTATTCAAAAATTTTCTCTATCAAAATGTTCTTTTTTACATCGCGAAAAACTGCCTTTCCTCCGTTATTCAATTAAAGTTACATCAGTCTAGATTATTTATGTCATCACTGTCAAAGTGTTTTTTGCCAATACTAGTGTTGTGCCATGTAGATCATGCTTATTCCAGAGAATCTTAAACGATTTACGTGACACCTTCATCTTTATTGATTACATGACGCTCTGTTCGTGTACAAATACCAACAGTGATATTTTATGACCTTACTTTATATTTTTCTCGTGTTAAGACAGTAATTATTAAAACTCATTTTTCAACGCAGCAATTTAAATCTGCATGAAAGTGAAGGAACATAACCCTCTTCTGATGCATTCTTCTATCAGTTATATGCATAGATTTGCATAAATTTAGATCAAATCCAAAAACTCAAATTCCGCCATATATGCTGGACATCGACGTCTTTATTATATTTTCAGATTTAAAAAACAGCCTTCCCTAAAGACGTAGAGTTTCCCAGCAAGATTAGATATTCGTTAAATTTATAGCCTTCTATAAATTGAACTTTTGTGATAGAAATTATGAGAACTGAAAGTTGAATGCAGTGTGGATATGTTAACCTGAGTTGTTTAGCCTTTCCCAGGACTGCCTTGATTGCAAGTCAACAGGCATGAAGTAATTATTTGAGAGTTAATATAAATTATCTCCTACAAGTGATAACAGCAAAAAATTATAACATCATCTATTTGTAGTACAAGGAGAGTTATCACTTTGACGAGGCTAAATACATCCGTTATTAGCAAAAACTTAACAGATGCAGTTCGTGGTATAGCACGGTACGATGAGTTTTGGGAAGATATTTGTCGCGAATAATCTATTTCCAAGTCTAATGAAATCAATATGGGCTTGCAGCTGTTCATTCCTTCACGGTATTCAAGAATAAGTCACCATTGAATTCTGTTCCTCTACACTTTTGCATTATTTTATTTGTAATTACGCAGTGCAGGCTTGGAAATTTGTCAGTGTCGTATTTTAAATCTTCAACATAACTTAGGTACAAAAAGTAAATTCTCCTTGCATGATACGATACAAATTTCAGCCGATATCGGCAGTTTTAGATTGCTGCAGTCCGTAATCTTTGGCCAGTTGCACTGCAGTATTCTTGTGACCATTCTGGAAGATGATCCTTTCTAGATCCGTAATCTTTGGCCAATTGCACTGCAGTATTCTTGTGACCATTCTGGAAGATGATCCTTTCTAGATTTAGTGCTGGTAATTCGGCAAGCAATGCACAAATGATGCCAAAAAAGTAGGATAGTATAAGCTGCACTAGACAATGTCCAAAAATTTGCCATTTTGTTGTGTAAACAATGGGAAATGGTACCAACAGATACGTGAATACTACTAACACCATGTGCACCAAATACACCTGAAATACATGAACACAAGGTAAGTCAAGATGAGTGCCTTCATATATGTCTCACTGTAGCTTCGTTTTGTATAACAATCTTTGTGGAAACTGTAGTTATTATAGTTAGATTACCCATCGTGACATCCGAAGAGTGCCAGAAATGAAAATTTCAGTAATTACCGAATAGCAAAGCGATGATAATGGTATGAACAATTTCATACTGAGCATTCTGTTGATGATCCCTCCACTGCCGGTGTGACAAGCATAAATAAGCCAAGTCATTGCCGAGGCGAACACTGTCCGGTGGAAACCGCCATAGAAAAGATGATACATGCGCCAATCCCAACCCTAAAGAAGTTTTTCCGAAAAAGAAATATTAAACCATAGGTGAGATAACAACGGCCTTTCTTCACTCTTTTAGTTACAACTATATTCTTACCAACACTATAAAAGCCAATGTTGCAACCGAATGAGTGATGTTTATCTGCGCAAACTCCTGTATACACCCGTGAATCCGATGCATTAAACTTTAATCTGGGCATAAATGCCGTTTCTGGATTCAGGCAGAAAAATTGATAGAATATACCTGTAAAGCCGGATACAAACCAAAAATGGCCCAGAAGCAAGCAATGGAAGCAAAAGTCCAGCCAAGTGCTTGCAATCTCATACTTCGTTGACGTGTTTGTTTCGCACACTTCTGAACAATCACTAAATAATATCCCAACAGTAAACCAACAATATACGGTCCTATTCGGTATTGTGGCTTTATATACATCAATACGTGATGCTGCAAGAACGAATTTTATTTTCATAATTGAATTAAATTCGTTCTGAATTTTAGTTTTAACAGTTACTATCTTTTTCCTTCCTTGACGAAATCCTCAGAAAACTTTACTGGGAAGTTCGAGACTCAAAATTAATACAAAAGTTTCAGTTGCGATTTCGCCTTTAATGTTTGATACATAATTAGGACTGTATAGAATATTTCCTTAATTAAAAATTACTTTAATAAAGTCAGCACTAAAAATTTCCGGTTGTTTCCAGAGCAACTGAGTTGGCGGAAAGTTCCAATGTAACATGCCAAATATATTCAAAAAACTAGATGACAGTATGGTTACCACTGAGAGAGCGAATCCGATTCGCGGTACTTTATGCAGCAATAATAAGAATATCGGTGACAAGAGATAGTAAATGAATTCGGTGCCAATGTACCTGCAATTAATTTCAATGTCCTATCAGTATATTAGTTAGGCAAAATGACTTCTCTTCTGATTACTACTACAGCAGACGACTGGGTCATCTATCATCCATCTATTGCTGACCAATGAGAGTCACATAGTTGTTACCAGCAGTATTTTATTTAGGCAAATGTGCATAAGATCTAGAATTATATATATAAAATTACGGAATAATATAAATTGTTCTTTTGGTTTTAAAGAATTGAATAAAGTGATGAAATTTTTATAACTGACCATGTCCACGGCATGCAACGATTTTCAAACAAACTGTTCACAAACAGAACATTTTCCCACCAGTGTTTAGGACACTGAACAGCGGGATCAGTGGGAGGCCACATCGGGTGAAAATGCTGAATTGATGCACGCATTCCAACATCCACCAACACATATATATAAGCTGGCCATAAACGAATGATCCGATGACGGTAGTAACGTAACCAATAACCATATGATGTCCACGTTGGTACTGATTCTAAAAAAATTTAAACTTCATTTTTCTCTTGAGGAAAAGGAAAAAATTTCAAAGCTATCGCAAATTATTGCTACTATTTTAATCAATTATTATTTGATTATGATTATAATAGCAATAATAATTTTTGGAAGAAATTCATTAGCTTTCATTGCTCAGAATATTTCAGAATCTTCATTTTTGATAATAAGCCACAGTATTTTTATATTAATAAAATTTGAGATAAACGGTAACGTACCTGATAAATTCCTGTGAATTTTTTTAAACCAAGTAAAAGCTGTCAATGTAGCACTGAGCACCAAAAAAGTATCAACGCCGAGTGTAAAATTTGTAATCCACTGATTGTAGAAATGATTGACCATATCGTTCTTGTATTCTTCCACGTTATCCAAATAAGCCTGTAGACCAAAATTCAGAAGCATTCATCTTCGGGTTTATTCTGTGCTGGTGTTTCTTCTTAATCTAACATTTAACTTCAAAATTGGATACCTGCACGAAAAGGAATGAATGGCCGATAACGGTCCAGACCATGGACAAGAAACGCATACCGAACATACAAGTGATCGTTGACTGTGAATCTTTTGGCATTCGGACTAATTTCATCAAATTCTTCTTTGCAGAAAAGGCCAACAAAATTTCCACCCATCTGCTTCTGACATGAAATGCAATGTAAGCCAAAGAGTCTTGAACTTAAATTCGATATATCTAACACGTGGTACGAGATTAGTGCTCCACATACCTGATCTGCTTTCCTTTTTTTATATGATAAACAGTGGCAATTACAACAAGTAACATGAAATTTTGATGCAGAATAAATTCCGCGATGGCCATTGGTTTCTGGTACCACTGTTGGTCATGACGTGATTTAGTGCATGAAGTATAATCGATTGCTAGAGCATCAGTGGATATCATCGACCGCCATTCATCCAGCAACTATAGTTAATCTTGCAAGTAATTACAGTAAGTGGCAGACAAGACAGTCTTCAGCAAGTAGACAAACTGGCATGACCCTAACTTGTAAATCCATTGCTATACCTTATTTCGATCATTATAACAAGTAGATGGAATACAAATTCCATATGCCACTCCATTATTTTTTTCATTTTTTTCATTATAACCAAAGCAGTAATGTAACGGATGCTCGGATTTTGAATAGGGCGCCTCTCCCGCTGCTTGGATACATTTGTATGCTCGGAACACCTGAAAATTTTCTTTAGCCATCTCTTAAGTGCAGAGGAAAGAGAAATTGCATTCCAATTCAGTAGCTCCAGTAGCTTCAAATCATGCTAATTCATAATTCCTTCCGAGCAATCCAAAAAATCTACTCATCCACTAAGAATAAAACCATCAAGAAGATACCCACCCAGCGATCTTGATCCCTACTAAAAAACTGCTCCGCGCTACCAGATGTATAAGCTGTGATAAAAAATTCCTTCTGAGCTGGAATCGTATTGTAATCCAAGAAATATGGACCGATCTAAAATTTTCAAGAATCTTAACATCTGATCTATTCCTCAACTGATTATTGAATCATATTATCTCATACGCCTAGTTAGATTCAAGAACATGATATATATATATATATTTCACCTTGATTAATCGACGACTGCTCTTCTATATTGTTCGCTAGCATTTAGACAGCTTGTCTTTAATTGAGGCTAACACTCTACTCCACTATCAATTAACAGTATTTACCTTTGTAAGGCTATCACCGCAAACTTGGCTGACATTGCGTTTTACTACAGCATTAATGAAACTAAACACAATCTTTTCATTGTAATTATTCAACTCGCCGGTGCTTTTTCCTGCATGAAACAGTATTATAAATAATATTGATATTACCATTGATTACCACAGGTCAGCTGAAATAAGTAGATGATATCACGCGGTATTCCAATTACTTCCACCGAACTGTTTTCCCGAAGTTATCTGAGAGTTTGAGGTGCGATGAATCAAACAATCAGAATCAAGCGAATTAGAAATATCAGCAGAGGAAACGGAATCATGACGATCGATAGATGACAGATGCATTTCGAGAGTGAATAGAGGGAAAGGATAGAAAGGTAGGCTGTACTAATGAATAGAGAATACCGGAAGGGCAACTGTTACAGTTACAGGAGCAAATAAAACCGTTCGAGATTTTGATAAATAATGGAGGGATAGGTGAAAAGGTGGAAAGAAAGGTTTGCTAAATTAAAATCTGTGACACTAAAACACAAAAGTAATTAAATTTCTTTCTCTTTTTTGATTATGATCTGTTGTGATACCAAAACAGAAGATTACGCCAGCGACATTCCATGAAATCGGTTTCAATTGGTGGCAACAAAAAAAGTGCTGCAGATATGGTAATTTTTCAAGTTCAAGAGGAGGATATAAAATAAAACTTTGGGTAAACTGAATAACTGCTATTTTTACAATCGTTGATCACCGATCTTTCTGCGAAGCAAATGATCCTACTGTAATAGTTGCTAGACGGAAAGTAATTTAATCTGTTGAAAAATACTTCCCTACTCCTCGTCGTTTTGGACCATTATCGATGATCTTCGAGAGTCAAGTAACTTCGATTTCCCCTCACATCCTTCCTCCTTCGACAAGATATGATAAGATGACAGCGAAGATTACGCAAAGGATAAGACGGCAGCACAGATTACGCAAAATCTCAACGAGGGGATCGACTGTCGAAGCATTAGATCATTTTAAAAGATATGCGAACAGGTTCTTTACTGCCAGCAATTGTTATATCAATGAAAATAAGCCTAAAATGGCTGTACAAATCCTTTTTCCCCACGCCAGCAATTGCTATATCGGATGAAAATAATCCTAAAATGCACAAATCCTTTTTCTGTTCCGGATGGAAAGAATGAATTGTGAACTGAACCTGACAGACTAATCCAAAGAGAAGTAATTGTGGTGAATCGAATTATCTCGCTCCATCTGATCGCGTATTCTAAACCGGTTCTTCCGATCCCGGAAATTTAGATACTCAAACATGTGAACCTATTGGAGGACAATGCATTAATTGAAGTAGTGGAAGCGGCGCATTTCAACACAAAACCACCAGCAAAAGGTTAAAATGCTCTTGGCAGTTGAGAGACATCGTTTTTCAATGTCTACCGAATTCGGTTCGTTCTATCGTTACTCGACCACATTTTCATCCTTTCTTTCATTATTACTCACTGGCCTCTGAACTACTACTATTTTTTGATAACCCGTAATTTATTTGTCGCCGAAGCAATAATTGGTAATTAGTAGTTAATAATTAGCAGTTAATAAACAATAACAATAAATGTAGTAATGAAGCAAAAATGAATTTGTTGGAAAAAGGAAAAAATGAGGAATTTACAGGCAGTGTTCATGGATAAAGGAGATGCATTGAATAACTGCGGGAAGACCTTTGGATGACCCGAATTCGCTCCCACACCCTTCCTCTGTCCTTTCTTTCTCCACCACTCGTTTCTTCATTCACCCATCTACCGAAAATCTTTTCCTCTCCCTCTCCCATCAGACTTCTCCCGAAAAATGGTACTGGATTCGTGCACTGGATTCGGCGGACGTGCCGCATCCCGCACTTCCTCACTGCAATCAGTAGCATGCGGAAAGTTGAAATTAAAATCTTTCGCTGATTTTATCAAATCATCACAGTTTCTTCTGTAACACATTCCCACCGCACACATTTCAGCTGCACGTCTGTTAACGGAAACTAAACCAGGCCCTGCCCTATATAGGATGGCCCTGTGGCCTAATGGACAAGGCGTCGCTCTCCTAAAGCGAAGACTGCAGGTTCGAGTCCTGCTAGGGTCGCACTCGACCACTTTTCGTAGGGGTATCATGTATGTCACCGCGTCATCTGTTCCACCGCTTTCCTCCCGACCACAAGAGAAGAGGAGAGAGAGAGAAGTGCCGTTTCCGGTAAGTGAACAACTTCACTTGACACGCAAAGAACAGTTCTTACTACATGCGGAAGTTGCACCCTCCATCCGTCATTACTGTTCACTGTACCGCATGTGTAGTGAGCGCCCCTGGAACGAATCTTTCTGCTTCTTCCCCGCTTTTGAAATGCTGAATTGGGGAGGGAGGGAGTGAATGTACACACGCGGTTGTCGTAGTTGCAAAAAAGGAGAGCTATATGCAGTAGTCGCAAAAGAACAAGGATTCCATATAGTCGCAGAAGAGCGAGGCTGTAGACAACAGCCCACAT